>JARYGA010043019.1:0-38240 GCA_030545235.1 Helianthus tuberosus
AATGAACAACTCTGCAAAAATTTTGAAAATGTTATGAAGCAGAAGTTTGAAATGTCATCAATGGGTGAAATGAAGTTCTTCTTGGGGCTTCAGGTTGATCAACTACCCGAGGGAACGTTCATACATCAGACGAAATATGTTAATGATGTTCTGGAGAAATTCGGGATGTCAGGAATGTCACCAATGTCCACCCCGTTAGCGACGAACCATGGGATAAACCCTGATCTCACCGGAAAGAAGGTGGATGAAATGTTGTATCGCTCCATGATAGGATCGTTAATGTATTTGACGGCATCAATACCGGATATTATGTATCCAACCTGCCTCGCAGCACGGTTTCAGTCTATTCCTAGAGCTTCGCATATGGTAATTGTGAAAAGGATATTACGCTACCTGAAAGGAACTCCATCACTGGGGTTGTGGTATCCAAAAGAAGGCGATTTCACGCTTGAGGGATATTCTGATTCCGATTTCGGATGCTGCAAAGTGAACGCTAAATCAACAACAGCGGGATGCCAGTTTTTCGGACCATGATTGGTCACCTGGCAATGTAAGAAGCAGACCTCTGTCGCTTTATCCACGTGTGAAGGCGAATATGTATCTGCTAGCAGCTGCTGCTCTCAGATCTTGTGGATCCAGCAACAGATGCGAGACTACGGTTTGCAATTTCTTAACTCCCCTATCTTTGTTGATAATGAGGCAGCTATAAACATAAAAAACATCCTGTTCATCACGCTAAAACCAAACACATTGAAATTCGTCATCACTTCATCCGAGACTATTTCGAGAAGAAGTTGATACTAATAGAAAAAATCCACACCGATGAACAAAAAGCTGACTTACATACCAAAGCATTTGACAAAACTCGTTTTCAATATCTTTTGAAACTTAATGGTATGAAGTTACTATCGGTTGCGGAGGGGATCATTGGCGTCGATGAAGGTACCACTGTAGATGATGTTGAAAAGCAATCTGCAATGGTGTGTCGATTTTTTACCTGTTTTGGTATTTAGGGGGAGATAGGTTATATTTTCTGAATATACAAAAACAATAAAAAATTTCAAAAAAAAAAAAAACCAAAAACATGAGATATTTTCAAAATCCAAAAACAATAGAAAACCGAAAAAGAGCTTGTGTAAAAAGGGAAAATGATAGTACATCAGCTACATAGTTGCAATATGCTAAAGAAATGTAAAGTTTAAAAGTGTTAAGCAGTCTCGCTGATGATATGCTGATAGGTTTTTACATATTTAGTAAGTTTGTTCGGGATATAAACCTAAATCACTACTTGCTTTTACGTGGGGAACATCTCTCGGATATATAGGTAACCCCTGAAATCCTGATTGAAAGGCTCTATTTATGACATACTAGGTCTTTATACGTGATGATATTTGGGGTATTATACCTGGACTTCTGATTTTGCGGGAGCAATAGCCTAGTCCTCGTATAATACTCTGCACTGCTTTATTCTTAAAGCCCCCCCTCAGCATAAAAAATGATGAAACATTGAAAAATTCTAATCATGTGCTGTTGTAAAAGAAGATCCCCAAAGGGGACCCACCTAAAGTCGAGCCATAATCTCTCTGATTTTGCGGAAGCAATAGCCTGAGCTCTCATGGCCTCGCACTTAACCCCCTACAGATATCATTAGTGTGCACTCACCTGTAAGACTGAATATAGTAGTCTGGATACGGGAGTATATTCTGAGGTGGTACACGTGTAAAAGTTAAGATGTTAAAACACTAAATTCGTATCCTGAACAGATTGAAATTTGTGTGAGAACTTAAGAGGATCTGTATATAAGCAATCTAAGCGAATTGTTTAATTCTGAGTATGAAATCAAAGCTTAACGGTACTTGTAGCTTGTCGGTAGCTGATATGATTCCCAAACTCGCTCACCAAAAATATGTTTTGTAAATAGTTTACATTTACTGCATTTCATTTCTGTTTAACATTCAAAACCCAAAAAGATTTCATAGCTTTCTAGTCTAGAAACTTTATTAAATCCAAAAAGATTTTTCATTTCTGTTTTGTTTTATCGACAAACCAAAGCGGAAAGCTGATCTTCAGACTCGCAGTTTGAGGCAAATGCAGGAAGTTTCTGTGCTGGACAGATAAGTTGGGAGTTTATCATGTTAAACCTGTGAAAATGTAAAGTCAAAACAAGTTCATTAAGTTGAAACTTGTAATTTTTCAGAAAAATGTTTGAAAAAGTTTGAACTAAACGTCAGTGTGCTTTATTTCGGGTCAACCAAGGTCATTAAATTGGAATTGGTAGGCAAATTAAGTGCCTAGGGTCATTAACTTGAACCTAGATACTTAAGTGGATTCCTAAAATCTGATAAAGTCAAACAGGTTAAAAAGTCAAACAAATGAGAATCAATGAGGTGAACTTGGCTCGGGCGGTAATCCGTACGATCTGCTGTTCGTTCGGACAGCAATCTGATTCAACACACACTATAAATAGAGGGTCAAACGGTCAGTCAACACTTTCACTCGTTCGACCGGCTACCCTATTCTCTCAAACTTTTTCTCTGATCTTTGATTTCTTTTCATTCTCTTTGCACAAATACATTAGATCGTTGGTTTGCTCATTGTTCATAATGGCAAAGGTATGTTTTTCTTAATCAAATATGTTTAAAATTTGATGATTGTTGAATGTTCTTGACCGATGACGTCACTGTCGGACCTTAAATGCTAGATCTAGGAAGATTCTTGATTTTTTAATGAAATCTGAACACTAGGTTTTGATCGCGAGGGTTAGATCTACAGTCTTGCCGGTTTATTTTGTGAAATTACATGTTTAAAAGTGTAGATTCAAGGATTAGAACATGTCGGCAGTCGGTACCTTAAATGTCAAATTAGTCTCTGTATAGGCCGAGATAGAACACATTGAACATAGGGTCTTGATCGCAATAAGATTTTCTACATAGATCTATGTTCAATTTGATGTTTCAGTAAGAAGAGTTTTCATGTTCATGTTTGTGTTTGAATGTTCTTTGAACGATGTGCTAACCAAACGGACAACAGTCCGAACGGATAGCAGTCCGAACGGACAACCAACAGATTCTATACATGTTATTGTTGAGAATTTTGAGTTGGTGCCTAGGAATCTGTGCCTTAAGTGTTTAAATTGTTTGATTCTTTGACAGTTTGGTTTGTTATATTTTGTCACTTTTTATCACATAACATGAATAGGATGGCAATCCGTTCGGACAGCTTTGCTAACCGCACGGACAGCATCGCTATCTGCATGGACAGCCTTGCAATCCGTTTGGACAACCATCTTATCCACAACTCTGTGCTTCCTTGTCACATTGGCAATCCGTGCGAACTGCATTGTCATCCGTTCGGATAGCCTGCTTATCATGTCTTGAATATGTGCAAATTGGCAATCCACTCGGACAGTATTGCTAACCGCTCGGATTGCATTGCTAACCGCTCGGACAGCATTGCAATCCGAACGGACAGCTTCTAAAAGACAAAATTTTTCAAACTGTTTAATGTATGCTGTTGATGCAACAAATACAAGACCAACGGTAGTAGCTGGGCTGGTTAGGCAGAAAGGTTGAAGGGTTCAACTTAGCCTAACGCAGGTCGTGGGGTCCCCCCATGTTTGCAAAACGTGGAAGGAGGTTTACTAGTCAGTTTTTGTTATTTGCTGGAGATCCTTCTCTAAAGTGAGTTCAGATTCGGATGAAGGAGCAAATAGAATGTGTGTGTTGGATGTGAAAGGGAGTGACTTGCACGAGACAAGCACTCAATGCGAATGACCAGAGATTAGAGAATCAGGTCTGGCCAGGAGATGATTTCTGAAGTAAATGAAGTGTCAATTTATAAGAGAAGACATCTCCCGAAGTAGAATGTATTAGACTAGTAACCTTGCTTGCAGTGGAGGGTTTGCCCTTTCGGGGGTTGAAGCCTTTTGACCCCTGGATAATAGCGTGCATTGTGCAGACCTGCTTTGCTTTTGCGGCTGTGGGTTGGTGAAGCGATCTCCGGATGTGACTGGCCACTGTTTGCTTTTCCCATCCCACAACTTTTCATTGAACCGTTTAACCATTTGAGCGTTTACATATTTAGTCATTTTATTTAGTCTTTGGACTACCCCCGTCATCAGCCCCCCAAGTCAGAGGTTTTTGGGTGATGAGTTCAAAGACTTCTGACTTTTATGTCCGTATTTTATTGCCTGAAGGTTTCAAGGGTTCGTTGCTTGAAGGCTTGAAAGGTTGTAGGCGGTTAAAATTTGAATTTTAAATTTCTGACCACTGATTTGATTGATGTGTGGCAGTTGATAGGGTGGCGGTTTTGCAGAAGTTATTGTTTGCCATTATTACCCCTATTGTAGGTTTATTTTTGTTTTATATTTGCATATTTATTCATTCTCTTCATAATTCCATCAAGTTTTTCCTGCCATTTCCTTCCTCTTCTAAGGTTAGTTCCGGTTTCCTTTACAACTTGTATTCTTCATTTTCTGTTTTTCGAAAATGGGTGCTCGTTAAGATTTAGCGAAATCTTTTTCCCGTTTAACACAAGAGGAGGTAGATGTATTTTGTATGGAATATGGTATAGATAGAAAGTTTAAACCAACTGCTCCTGCTTGTGATGTTCCTGTTGATAAACCGACCTCTGGTTCGATTGCCCTTTACTGCCTTCATTTTGAGTTTTCGAATCTTCGGTATCCCTTTTCGTTTTTTGTTTTGAACTTGTTGGAATATTATCGGGTTTCTTTTGGGCAAGTTCATCCGAAGGGGATGGCTAGGGTTTTGCATTTTGAGGTTTTGTGCCGTGCCCTTGGATATGATCCTTCCCTGTTACTCTTTCGCCGGTTTTTTCGCTTGGCTAAGAATGGCGATTGGTTTACTTTTGAAACCACCAAAGTCGACTCGTGCCTTATTTCGTCCATGGTTACCACGCTTGGGGCTTGGAAGGATCGATTTTTCTGGGTTTCCGATGCTATTGTCCCATTCAAGATGGTGTGGAGGCGACCGGATGCCGTCCTCAATGATCCGGAGCCCTCCGAGTCTGAATTGAATGATGTTTTTCTCAAAGCCATTCGGGAGTGCCCTTCGAGGGTTCGTCCCTTTCCTGAACATTTACTAGTTCTTTTAGGGGTTAGTAAAATTTGGGGGAATGTTGATCGGGATCCGGTTCTTATGAGGAGTGGCATGGGTATGCACTTTCCTTTCTTAACTTATGACTTATGTGCTGTTACTTTTTGCAGTCATGTCTGCTTTGGATTTTATTAAGAGCGACGATACTTCTGATGTTGTATTTGGGGATGCTCCGTCTGTTCCTGGTGAGAATGTTGTGGTTAGAACTGTTGATCAAAGGTTTGAGGGCTCAGGTTATGTTAGTGCTGCCATTGTCAAGGGTTTTTCTAAGTCTAATGCTCCCAAGTCTTCAACCCGCCGATCTTCTCGTCGGTTGTTGAAGGCTGGTCCTCAATCCACTTCTACTGAACCAGTGGACTTGAGTGATGACATTGAAGTTTCGGAAGATCAAGGTGGTGAAGCAGGTGCTGAGAAGGATAAGGAATTGGTTGTTCATGGTAAAAAGGTTTCGGGCAAGAAGGTTGTTGCCATCCCTGTTCAGGAATCTTCAAGCAGGGACGTTGAAGGGTTGGATCCGGAAGGGATTTATGTGCCTACTTGGTCGGTGAAGAATGATGACAGTTTCAAAGATGCTGCTATCTGTGAGGATGCTCTGAGTCACATTGCTCCTCCTTCGGTGCACAAGACCATTGCTGGGATGGATGATGACTTGATGTTGTCCCGCATGATTTTGAGTACTTGCAACCTTGCTGCTATGCTTCCTCAAGGCATTGCCCGTTTTCGTCAAAGAATGCAGGAATATGAAGAATTCTCCAAGAAGAGGGATAAAATGAAATCCTCCATGTCTGGGATGAAAAAGGAGATAGCTAGTTTTGCCGAGAAAGAAGCGGCGTGGGACAAGAAGGTTAGTGATTTGAAGAAGATGCATGAGATTGAGATGGGTGATTTGAAAAGGAGTTTTGAGGCTAACTTATTGACGTTGAAGGCTGACCGGGAGACCTTGGCTGTTCAGCAACAGGCTTTTGGTAAGGAGAAAGAGGGGTTGAAGGCTTCAGTTGCTCGTTCTACCGCTGACAATCAGTGGTTAATTGAGCAAGGTTTCCAGCAGGTTTTTACTTATCTTTTACATTCCAAGGAGTTCAATTCTTCCCTTGGAGGCGTTTATACTAAGCTTCTCAAGCTGGGGAAACACCAAGGCCTTATTGCTGGTTACAAGCTTCATGAATCCGGTCATCCTTTGGAGAAGTCACCTCTATTTCATCCCGAGGCTTCTGACGTTTTTAAAGGCTCTGTTGAGCAAATGGAGAAGCTGACTTATCCTTACATCCATCAAGTGTCTGCTTGTTTTGGTAAGCCTCTTGCTGTGTTACAGGATTTGAAACCGGAGGGCCTAAATGAAAAGGTTTGTGCTGAAATCTTGGGTTCTCTTTCAAGGAAGAGATCCTACTCGGGGGATAGTGATGATACCCTGTCAAGTCAGCCGGATGTTCCCAAGGATGCAAGCTTGGAGGCTTCAGCAGTGGGTGGTGATGGAGGTGTGAAGACTAAAAAACTGAAGAAGACCAAGAAGTCCAAGGGCGAGGGTTCTGGAGTTTCCAAGCCTGTTGATGCTTGATTCGTAGCTTTCTTAGCACTGAAAACAATTTATGTTTTGTAATGTTAACTTGAACAATATTAGGTTTTTAGGAACCCTTAAGGTTCCTGTTGGTTGTGTTTTAAGGCCTTTGTGGCCGCTGGAACAGTAGTTTAAGCTTGCAAGTTATTAGGACTTGCTCTAACTTATGTTTGAAAGTCTTTTGGGGCTTTCTTTTATATGATGTTATGTTTTAACTATTTTCCTTGTATTATGGTTTTATGCTTGTGCCTTTTTGGTCAAGGCAGTTTATTTGGCTTTTAACCTTCCAAGCCTTTTGGCTGTCTGTTAATAGGTTGAAGCCTTTAAGGTTTCGAGATATTACCCGGGTGGCTTGAAGCCTTGAAGGCTTCTTAGTTTTGCGTCCTGGCTTGGTTTGTACCTTTGTGATTTTTTTCTGAGTGATTTTGTTCTTTTAGATTTTCCTTGTCTTTTTGTAACTATGTCTCTGTCGAGTTTGTGCTATCCTTATGCTTTTTATACCTAAAAGGGTTCAGTGCTGCAGACACTTAGCCTTGGTATTTTTAACAAGAAGATATAGCACCTATCCTTTTTATTATTTCTTTGTTTTTTAGCCTCTTTGTAGATTATATTTTTAAGGCTTACGGAACATTTGGTGTAGGCTGCTCACACCCGTCTATGAGACAATTTTATGTTTTATTAACAAGTCTCATGGAGTTGTATTGATTTAGGAACTCACCCCTTATATAGGCTCGTTCAACCCTTGAACCTATTGAGCGATGTGGCCTGGGAGCTCATCCCCTTATATGGCCCTTGCCATGGAGTTTTTTGCTAGGTTCTCAGCCTGATCTTAGGATAGAAAGACAAGTTTTGATAAAACAACTTCATTCATTTAAGCAATACTTACTTTTTACAAAAGGTACTCATAATCCTGCTTGATATACATTTTGATACAAACCAACTTTCCTATTTAAACATGGAACCTTTTCAGGGTTTTTCCGTTCCAATGTCTTGGAAGCCTTTTGCCTTCTGAGTCAGCCAGCTTGTAGGATCCACCTTTGTGTGCTTCAAGGATGGTGTATGGGCCTTCCCATTTTGGGCCAAGCTTTCCTTGGCTTTCTTTCTTGCTGGCTTCATTGTTTATGAGGACCAGGTCCACTGGCTTGAAACGTTCGTTCTTGACTTTTTTGTTGTAGTAAGCTTCCATCTGTTGTTTGTATTTGGCCTCTTGAATTGCGGCTTGATCTCTTGCTTCCTCTAGGAGTTGTAAATTCAACATAGTCTCTTTTTGGTTTGTTTCAGGATCCATGTTGACAATTCTTTGGGTTACAACTCCTATCTCGGCAGGGATCACAGCTTCGGATCCAAATACCAAGCTGTACGGTGTTTTCTTATGGCTTGTTTTTTCGGTTGTTCTAATTGCCCATAGGACACTAGGCAATTCTTCAAGCCAATTGCTTTCGTATCTTCCCAATCTTGTCTTGATGCCTTCTACTATGCTTCTATTTGTTCTTTCAACCTGACCGTTTGATTGCGGATAAGCCACTGAGCTAAAAACCTGATTGATTTTGTATTCCTTGCACCAAATGCTGAAAGGCTTCTCAGCAAATTGCCTTCCGTTGTCGGTGACAAGTACTCCCGGCGATCCATAACGGCAAATGATGTTCTCCCAAACAAAGTCGATGACTTGCTTTCCTGTGATCTTAGCAAGTGGTTTGACCTCGGGCCACTTAGTGAAGTAATCTACTGCCACCAGTAAGAATTTTACCCCTCCTTTGCTAGGGGGAAATGGACCAACAATGTCCATTCCCCATTTATGGAATGGCCATGCTGAGGTTATTGGGACTAAGTGTTGGATCTGAGTTTCTTTATGATTGTATTTTTGTTTGAAATTAAGATGAAAATGAAAGAGTTGTGCAGCGGAATTAAGATGAAAACAAACTTTGCATACAATCAAACGAGAGTAATACTTTAATCAAACATCTTTACACAATGAATCGAAAGATTGAATTTGTTTCAACAACGATTACAATGATTGATGTAAGAATGCAAACTCCCCCTTAGCCAGAGCTCAGTAGTTTGTTCGTGCAAAGAAGACGATGTGGTGAAAGAGCTAATAGAACAGTACAAAGTACTGAACTATTTATAGGCACTTGCAAACCACTGAGCATCTTAGCTGACGTCACCATGAAAGTGACATCTAACCTCCTAACAAACTCTAACCTCTGATCTATACAAACTCTGATATACTAACTACTGCTATTACATTACATTACATTACAAAAGACACTTAAACAGCTGCTGCATCCTTCCACTGCTGTGAACCCAGCAGTGCTTGTCCGGATCAGCAGTACTTGACTCAAGGCAGTAGATTGAGTCAGTAGAGCTTTGGTCTTCCATCAGTCTTTAACATTTGTCAGTAGATGCAAAGCAGCAGTTGTAGGACAGCACTTAGTAAGATCAGCAGATAGGAGGTCAGCAGATATAAAACCACTTTCAAGGGGAGAGATTTGCATGAACTAACTGTAATCGTCTGCTTATTCTGGATCCACTGCTCTGATCCAGTTTTGGCTTTAATTATCTGTTCCTCTGATAGGGTTCAATCCCAACAATCTCCCCCTGGAACAGATAATGCCAAAACTCTTCATTATTTGTGGAAGACTTTATTGCCTCATCAACAGTTCCCTTATCTGACCTTTAAACTGTAATTCAAAGTCTAGGGCATCTGTATCTTCATCATCCCTGCTAAGTGGAAGATCAAGGAGATCCTGCAAATCTTCAAGACTCAGGCCAAGAGCTTGTTCCCTTGATATTTTCTCCACTTCTCCACCAGACCTGAGCAAAGTCAATACGCAGGTCTGTTTGTCAGTTTCCCACTTTTGTATTTTTGAGCCTGGTGGGTTTCTTGGGAGATGTTTATTTGCAGAAGTATTTAGAGAGGCTGGCCTGTTCATAGCTGGCTGAGCAGCACTTGCATATTGTTCCAATTCAAGATCTTCTTTTATCATTACTTCCGTGCCTGCTTTTACAATGGCATCTCCAGCTAATAGATCTTGAATTGTTTCCATGCTAAACTGGTTTTTGCTCATTCTTTTGTAGATGGCAGCACCAGCTGGAGCAGTGGTTCTTTTGACTTGCAGCTTTGGTTGTTTTTTAGAAACCTCTGCTTTAGAATAGTCAGGCTTTTGAGGAACTGTGGGATCTTTCTTTCTTAATTGTTCCAACTTTTTGTAAGTAGCCCTGACCACATCTTCTTTCCATCTAGCAACTTGTCTTTTGTTTCCATAATCAGCAGCAACCAGTTCCTCTTTCATTCTTTGCAGTTCTACCTGTTTGTCAGGTACATTCTTTCTAAACTTTGCCCAGTCAGGAGGAGTGTGAGTGACCTTCCTTTTTATCATGTCTTGAATTCTTGCAGCTTCATCTTCAAGCTCAGGAACAGTCCACTCTTTGTACATGTATATCTCTCCCTTATACTTCTTGTGAGCCATGATGCTTTCAATGTAGTCTTTCTTCAGAGTTTCAGCTGCTCTTTCAGAAATTTGTTGACTAACATTTTTTGCAAATTGCTCTAGGGATCTGACTTGTGTGAACAGATATTGATAATTTCTTGAAATTTCTTTGTCAGATTTCCCTTGTGTGTTTCTTTTTGAGATATCCTCTGCTTGCTTGGCCTTGATTTCCAAGTATTCATCAACATTTTTAGGCCAGGGATATCCCTTTATTGATGGCAAACTCCTTTTGGCAGGGTCATCCTCATAGTAAAAGAATTTTATTTCATCTCTAACAGCTGCTAGTTCAAGAGGAAATTGAACACCTGCAGGAGGTAAGGGCTTGTACATTTGAACTGAAGAAAGAGGAACAAGTTTTGGTATTGTGACAAGAGCTGAAGATTTTGAAGATGTTTGTGGTGGTGAATTGTCATCATCTTTGAGAATTAGTCTTCTCCTTTTTGTAGGAGGGACTGATGATGCTTTGGATGGAATAGTGGTGGTAGATGTAGTGGCAGTGGTTTGTGTCTGACTAACAGTTGTTGAAACAACTGGTGCTTCAACCACTGTTGTCATTACAACAGATGTTATAACATCTGTTGTCTTCTGCTTTTTGTAAGCAGGTGGAAATGATGGTGAGATTGTTTTTGGTGGTGACAGTGGTGATGGTAATGTAGTAATTTTGGTGTGTGTTGAAGTAGTGTGTGTTGAAATGGGAACAGATGTTGAAACCACTGAAGTACCAGCAGTAGTTGATACAGCAGGAGTTACAACAGCTGTTTGAGTGGAGGTTTCATGCTGATGGCTTTTGGATGGTGGCTTTGGAGGCTTTGGAAATCTGGATGGGATGGACTTAGGTTTTCTTTTTGTCTTCAGATTTTTAGAATCTTTAGAACCAGAATAACCCTGCTCATACAGCTCCATGAAAGCTCTTTTCTCCTCATTCCACCTTGAAACATCCTTTGCCATTCTATCTCTTTTTACACTTGCTACTCCTTTATCAAGTGCTTCTTGAGTAGCATCAACCTTCTTACTACCATCTGGCACAGGAATTTTTCTGGTCATAGCATCCTTTTCAGGTTCAATGTATAAACCATCATCTATTCCTTTCTTCTTCCACTCCTGAATTTTCTCCCCCTTTTTGGCATTATCGTCTGGGAGTTGATCAATGAAAAGTACTGTTGGAGGAGCAGTGCCAGTGGTTTGCAGGATCTGAGTTTTGAGAGCCTTCAGATTAGCCTGAGTGTTCTTGAACCTTGACTCCAATGCATTTCTCAGCTGTTGAACATGTTTTTCATGTTGCTGATCTGCTAGTTTTGCTTGTTGATGGAGAAAAGGTTGAAATACATCCCATAGCTCATTTGTAGTAGGTGCCCTTTGTGGAGCAGGTGCTTGAGGTGGAATAGCAATTGATTGTACCTTTTGTACTTGTAACACCTGTTGTAGCATATCTTTGAGTTCTGCAACAGAGTTATCAAGTTTTTCAATGCGATCAGTCAATTTCTGGTACTTTAAATCATCACCCAATTTAATGGGATCATCTGATTTCCCACTAACAGTGGTTTTATCAGCGGTAGATGTAGGGAGTATACTCCAAACATTAACCACTGATGCCCCTTTTTCTTGGTACTGGGGTCTTCTTCCTTCAACACTTGACAACCTTTTGATGTTGCCAGTAGGATAAATAAATCCACTGGTGGTTGGCAGAGGTGCTATAAAAGGAATTGCCTCCAAGGAAGTCTTATTAATGTAACCACTGTCCAACTGTAAACCTGTAGGTTCAACAGTTGTAGTGGCTGCTTCACTTGGATTACCACCAAAAGTTACTTGTAACTCATGGGGTGTAACCTCCTCAGGTTGTGTTGGTGGGTTAGCAAAGAGTGATACATCAGACCCAGTCAGTTGTAGAGGTATATTCTCATTAGTAGGTGATTGAGAAGGACTGGTTAATGCCTGGTTCAAATCAATTGCATCCAACAGTGGTTTTATTGGTGAAGGAATTGTGGATGTGATGGTTGGTGTAGAAATAGGATGTGTCCCGGGCATTGGACTGTGGATGATAGAAACGAGTGTTTCCAGAGCATCATGATGTGGAGACCCTATTTGTACAACCTGTTCTTTTTGTGAAGAAGCAGGAGGAGTTTCGGTTATGGGTTGAGATATTTGTACCAACTGCTGTGAGGAAGTAGCAGCAGTGGTTTCTTGTGACTTTTGTGTTGTCACTGGCAGGAGCTCTGGTATCTCATCCTCCAGAGTTGCCTTTTTGATGGGTTTTGTGAGTTTTTGATTTTTTCTTTTTGGCTTTTTGGAGATAGTAGGTGTGGGTTTCAAAGCAGTTGTGCTGCTGCTTTGATCACCTTGAGCAGTGGGCTCAGCAGCAGATACCTGAGGAGCAGTTGTAACTGCTAAAATCTGCTCAGGCACCTCTGCTTGTGTTTTGCAAGGTGCTAACATTCTTGAAAAAGTTTCAGTTGTTAAACTGTTTATTTGAGTAGAATCACCTTGGTTTATTATAGCTAAATCATCCTTACTGAATTTCTTTGTAAAATAGTAACTTAAAAACCTTGGAAACAGTAAGAATGATTTTGTGTCAACATTATTAACCAAATCTTTGAAAATTTCCCGAGAATAGTTAAAATTTTCTCCTTGAAGAATTGCATATCCCAGATTTTGAATCTTTAAAGGGATTTCATTGAAAGAAGTGGTTTTGTTTGAAACACATAGTAGGAGGGTATGAAATAAAAATCTGGTTGTAGACGGAAAATAACCTTTTTCTAAGGTAATTTTCTTCATCATTGTGGCTTCATACCCTCTCTCAATGAAGTCAGTTTGTAACTCGTTTTTAGTGAAAGAAATTTTACCTTCCTGATCACCGAGTTGAAAGACCTCTGAAATGGATTGTGGCGTGATTTGGACAACTTTACCATTTATCGAAGAGTTTATGGTGGTTGCAGTGTCTCCTTGTTTTTCAAGGGTTGCATTCTTCCAAAACTCCCTTTGGGTCGCCAAATAGATTGGTGCATCGGCAGTGAACAAAGTTTTGTACTTTGATTTTGCCATGAGATCAATGATGGAATCGAAAACTTTGGTGGTTCCTGGTTTTGTGAGAAGACCCAGGAGATTGTGAGATGGTTTATGTGGAATTTCAGTGGAGATTGCCTTTTGAGAGGCTGTTTTCGATGATGATTTGGATGAGGGTTTTGAAGATTTCTTTGATTTTGTCATTTTGAGGATGATTGATCAAAGAAATTTGTGAAGAAATGAGATGAAAAACTGCTTTGAGAAGAGAATTTTTAAGAATTCAATTCGACAGTAAAACCCTGTTTTGGTGGTGAGTGGGGGATTTTATAGGGAAGAGAGTGAATGCTGAGGTGGCAGCCGTTACAAAAGGTCTGACCAATATGTACTGCCCACGTGACAACCCCTGTTGAAAATGACGGACAGTACTTGTGTGATAGGGACAGATGAAGGCAGTGGTATGAAAGCAGTGGATGATTTTCACTATCAGTGGATAGCATATCAGTGGATAAGACACTGCTTTTGAACAACAGAGTTTATCAAAGTAATGTGAGAGCAGGGGTTGACTTTCAGCAGTGGACCGATTTTTTGAAGTAGAGCAGACTTTTGAACAATCCGTGGTTAATGGCAGACTTTTAAGGATTTAATGAAAAATTTCATTTTTAGCTATTTTTAAGGATGGAGTTTTGATTTTCTGAAAACATTTTGTTGCTTTTATTCATAGAAAAACAAGATGTTGCTTGTTATTCCATGTTCAGCATCCCAATTCTAGGGACCAAGCTTTCAAAAGTGGCTGTATCAAGTGCTTTTGTGAGCACATCAGCCAGCTGGTCTTTAGTTGGGACATGATGCAGAGAAATCAAACCTTTTTCATAGCAATCCCTCACAAAGTGATGTCTGATGTCGATGTGTTTGGTGGTTGAATGGGAAACTGGATTTTTGATGATATTTTCTGCTGCCTGACTGTCCAACATGAGTGGTGTCTTCAAGGCAGTGATACCAAAATCCAGTAACTGATTTTGAAGCCACAGGAGTTGGGCTGTACAGCTTGCAGCAGCAATGTATTCAGCTTCAGCAGTGGATGTTGAAACAGCTGCTTGCTTTTTGCTTTGCCATGAGACTAAGCAATCACCTAGAAACTGGCACCCTCCTGATGTGGACTTCCTTGTGGTGTGACATCCAGCAAAGTCACTGTCTGAGAAACCTGAAAGCTTGATGTTCCCATTAGCTGGATACCAGATACCAAGTGTGGGAGCACCTTTTATGTATCTGAAGATCCTTTTTACAGCAATGAGATTTGATTTTCTGGGAGCTGATTGACTTCTTGCACAGACACATGTTGCAAACATGATGTCTGGTCTAGATGCAGTTAGGTACAATAAAGACCCAATCATGCTTCTATAAAGTGTTTGGTCAATCAGCTCATCCTTTTCATCAGACATGACCAGCTTATTTGTTGCCATGGGTGTGCTGCATGGTTTACAATCATTCATATCAAATTTGGTTAAAAGTTCTTTAGCATATTTGCTTTGATGAATGAAAGTTCCATTTTGCAATTGCTGTACTTGGAGACCAAGAAAGCATTGCAGCTCACCCATAGCACTCATTTCAAACTCAGCTGTCATGAGTTCTCTAAACTCTTCACACATTAAGTTACATGTGCTTCCAAAAATAATGTCATCCACATAAATCTGGACAATCATTAAATCCTTCCCTCTCTATTTTAAAAACAGTGTTTTATCAATGGTACCTCCTTTGAAACCATTTGAGAGTAGAAAGTTGGAAAGAGTTTCATACCAGGCCCTTGGTGCTTGTTTCAAGCCATACAAGGCTTTGTTTAGCCTGTAGACATGATCTGGATAAAAGGGATCCTCAAAACCTGGAGGTTGACAAACATATACCTCTTCTTGAATTGTACCATAGAGGAAAGCACTTTTGATATCCATTTGAAACACCTTCATATTGTGGTTGACAGCAAAGGCCAGGAACAGTCTAATGGCTTCCAATCTTGCAACAGGGGCAAATGTTTCATCATAATCAATCCCCTCTTCCTGTCTGTAACCTTGAACCACAAGCCTGGCTTTATTCTTGACAACAATACCCCTTTCATCAGTTTTGTTCTTGAAGACCCACTTTGTGCTAATGGGACTAACCTCTTCTGGCAGTGGTACAAGCTCCCATACTTGTTGTCTTTTAAACTGTTGGAGCTCTTCTTGCATGGCTTCTACCCAGCTGTTGTCTTTCAGTGCATCTTGGTACTTGACTGGCTGATGGAGTGATAGAAAACCAGCAAAAAGACAAATGTTTTGGGTTTGGCTTCTTGTGAGCACCCCTTCATTTATGTTGCCAATGATTTGATCAGGTGGATGAGATCTCAAGAAGATTAAATCTCCTTGGTATGGTATGATGGCATTTGTTGGTGAAGGCTGCAAATGTGTATCATCTGAGCTAACCACTGCTGGGGACTTTGATGATCCAGCAGTGGCTTCAAAAGGTGGTGGTATAGGAGGTAATGAAGTGGACAACTGCTGACTTTTATCCATTGTTTGAGGACTTTTGTCAGCAGTGTTTGAGGATGTGGAAGCAGTGGTTGATGGGCTACTTTGATCAACAACTGTTGAGGTAGCAGTGGTTGAGCTTTGACAACTGTTTTGAACAGCTGGTGCTTTTCCCTTTGTGGCAGACCATTGAGGGATGATGATTTCATACCCATAGTCTGGTGTTGTATCCTCTGATGGATCTGCACTGTTAGTCTTGACAGCAGTATTTTCAAAAGTGAATTTTTCAAGATCAAACAGATATGCAGGGTTTGCTGGGATTTTTATTGATGAGAGTTCATTGAACTTAACATTCAAAGTCTCCTCCACTACCTTGGTCCGTGTATTGAACACTTTGTAGGCCTTGGCAGTGGTTGAGTATCCCAGATGATAACCACAATCAATTTTGGCTGCAAATTTTGAAATGGAATCTTTTAAGTTCAAAATAAAACATGGGCAGCCAAACACTTTGAAATGTGAGATCAGTGGTTTAATTTTATACAGAATTTCATAGGCAGTCTTTTTATGCCTGGGGTTTATTAAAACTCTGTTCTGAACATAGCAAGCAGTGTTTACTGCCTCTGCCCAGAAAGTTAATGGCAAACCTGAATCTGCAAGCATGGTTCTGGCAGCCTCAATCAGAGTTCTGTTCTTCCTTTCCACTACCCCATTCTACTCTGGTGTTCTTGGGATGCTGTACTGCCTTACAATCCCTTTCTTCACACAGAAGGCATCCAACTCCCTATTTTTGAATTTTGTGCCATTGTCACTCCTGAAGCTTTTCACTGGAAGGTCAAATTGCTTTTCAACCTGTATTACAAAGTCTTGCAAGATGCCTGTAGTTTCATCTTTTGAGTGCAAAAAGAAAGTCCATGTGAACCTAGAAAAGTCATCAACAATAACCAAACAATATCTTTTCTTTTTGAGGCTCGTGACTTGAACTGGGCCAAACAAATCCATGTGTAGCATTTGCAAACACTGGTTTGTTTTGGACTCTTCAATGGACTTGTAAGAACTTTTATGCTGTTTTCCTTTTAAACAGGAAATGCAATGTTCAGGACATGAAAACAATTTTTGTGGTAGGCCTCTTACCAAACCATTTTTTGAAATTTCTGTGATTGTCTTAAGATTTGTGTGCCCCAGCCTTCTGTGCCAAAGTTCTGTCTCTTTGTTAGAGGCAGCTGAGAACAGACAGGCATCAGCTCTGGGACACTCTTTTGACATGTCAACAACATAAACATTGCCACTTCTTTGAGCAACAAGTTTAGTTTGACCAGTTTTGATTATTGCTTCAATCTTTTTGACCATTTCTGGTCCATCAATCCTACAACAATCTTTTGTGAAGAATGACCCAAATCCCTTGTCACTCATTTGGGACACACTCAGAAGGTTGAATTTTAGATTGTCTATTAGATTGACATTATCAAATTTTACTTTTCCAGACTGCACTGTACCAGACCCCAGAACTTTCCCTTTACTATTATTCCCAAAGGATATATCACCCCCTCCATGGATTTTAAAGTCTTTGAGGAGGGCTTTACATCCTGTCATGTGCCTGGAGCCTCCATTATCTACATACCAAAGACTATCAAAGCATGCAGAAGCTCCCTGCACATGAAGTAAAAGGATTAGTTCATTAAGGTCTCCAAAGCCAACAAGGCTTTGGATGGGGTCTCAACAGTGTCTGGGATGGATGCAGAATGATGGACAGTGGTTAGATCAGAAGTTTGAACTGTTTTAGGACAGTGTTTCTCTAACCACTGTTGTGGGTCCTGACCAATCATCTGCTGGTAACCAAAAGGATGTTTGTTCACTTTGGGTTTAGAGGGCCTTTTGTAGGCCTCATAAACGTGAGGAATCCTTTGGTAAGACTGTTTTTCTCTGCCTTTTCTGAACTGATTGGCAGGGGGTGCATCAGTAACCTGAACATCTCTTTTGATAGATGTTTGGTTCAGCTGTTTTGTAACAGCTGTTTGAACTGGCACAACCAGTGGTTGTTTCTTGGTGAATTTGACAGATGTTGATGATGACGATGGACTCAAGGATGTTTTAGCAATGTACTCATTCTTTTTCACATCAAAGTTTTTGAGATACACACATGCTTGAGTTTTGTGGTTTGTTTTACCACAAACAATGCAACCTTCAGCTGAAACAATGACACTTGTTCTGTTTAAATCATACGCTTTTAAGTGGAAACAATCTTTTGTAAGATGATTCCTTTTCTCACAGAATTCACAAAACAAGTTATCAATTTTTTCTTTCTTCTTTCTCTTTTCAGACTCCTTTGCAGCAGAGGTTTTAACCACTGCTGGGATGTCCTTGAGAGGTATGACTTTAGCTTTTGGAGCCTTGACACCATCAGTTGATGTAAAGTCCATTGGCTTGAAATTTTCAAGAATGTCACACTCATCAGACCATTTTGGTTTAAACTGGTATTCTTCAAGCTCCTCAAAGGTAGAGGAGGACATTGGTCTGTCAAGTGTGATTTTGTTACCAAGTTTGTCAGTGATTTTCACTTCTTGGCCATTCTTGTTTGTGGGGATGAACTCAGTGGTTACATCAGTGGTTTGAACAGATTTTTCAAAAGCAGTGTTTTCATCATCATGTTTTCTATAGCCAACCCCAAATTTCACATTTCTTTTTCTCTGTTTTTCAAGCATAACCTCATATCCTTTGCAGGATTCCACCCATCTTTCACAAGTAATCTGGGCGGACTCCAACTCCTTTTTGCAAACTTGGTATTTTTCTACCATAGTTTGAAGTTGGGTTTTGGTTATACTTTGCTCTTCTTTTAGACAGCTGTTTTCTTTTTCTTTTTCAGCCAATTTGTTTTTAAGTTCTTTTAAAGACCTTTCAAATTTGACATCATCAGACAAGATTTTATCCCGAAGGTTTTCATTCACCTCTTTAATGTTAGCAAATGCAATTATACAATTGTCAGAACACAGTTTTTCAAGAACTTGAGGAGATACCTTGGCAGCTGCCATCATTGCACAATCACATTGATGATCTTCCTCATCATCAGCTTTCTCCTTCTTTTCTCCAGCCTTTTCTTCTTTCTCTTCTTGTTTGTCCTCTTCGGACCATGGATCTGTCAGTGGTTCAATCAGGGAACCCGAACTTTCTCCCAACAGTAGTTCACCAGCCACAGCAGTGACCACTGCTTCAGTCACCTCTTCCACTGTTTCAAAGCACTGCTGTTCCTCCTCAGTTTCAACCCCCTCCTGTATTGACTCTAATGCCATCAAACAAAACTCATCATGAGAAGAATCATTAGAAGTATAGAGTGCAAAATTTTCATCATTAAGGTCTTCAGGCATACTGCTCCAGTCAACAAACCCTTGAGTGAAAAAACTTTGTTGATCTGGTTGTGCTGCTGCTGGAGCAGTGGTTTGAGGTGCAACAGGTTGCACTTGTACCTGTGGAGCAGGGGTTTGAACATATTGGATTTGTGGAACGGTAGTTTGGACATAATGTACTGGCACAGGGGCAGCAGCATAGTGAGCAGTGTTCACTTGAGCTGCTGGGGCATATTGGGCATAGTGCACAGTGTTTTGGTTTTGAGGTCTAGGATTTGAGCTAGGATGAGTAATTATGGGACCAGTAGTTTGACTCCTACATTCCCTAGCGAAATGTCCCAACCTATTACACTTATAGCACTTGATTTTCGATTTATCCAACCCAACCCTTAGATTCCCATGTAAACCTGGGAATTTTCGCCCTGTTCTTTTGTAGAACTTGCTAGTTCTAACACTTAGCAAAGCCAGTTGGTGCAGGATGTCCATTTCCTCTAAATCAGTGGGATCAAAATGTTGCAAATCATTTAGTTCAAAACTTAAATTGTCTGACATCTGGTTTTCGTTTGCAGTGAATGCATAACTAGCAGAGTGAGGATCAGGGTTGTTAAAATTTGCACCAGCAGTTATGTCAATGAAGTGATCATAACCCTGATCCTTACCACTGCTCCCAGATTCTTCTTGACCCAGAAGAGCAGTATTACCGAAAGTGTAATCATCGGTAACTTTTCCTGACTCTTGTAACCTCCTTTTCTAGTTCAACTCCCTTTCGTAGGTCAGGAGTCGACCATGGAGTTGGGTCAAGGTCAGATCCTTGAATTCAGGTGAGTTTCGGGTGACAAAAGCTATGGTGTCCCATTTTTCTGGCAGTGACCTGAGGAACCTGCTATTTTGAGTTGAGTTTGTAAAAGTGGTGTTAACAAGCCTCAGTTCACTGATGAGACAACTGAAACGCTCAAATTGTTGCGTTAGTGATTCACCTTTAACATAGCAAAATGTTTCATACTGTTGGTTCAGGATTTCCCTATTGTTTTCTATGACTTCCTCAGTTCCCCCAAACTGTTCCTTAAGTGCGTCCCATAACTCTTTGGCACTGTTACAGTGTAACAGTCCAGCATATATCTCATTGGGCAGCGCTGATGCTACGATGCTAAACGCTTTAGCATCTAGTTCGATCTTTTGAAAGTCGGTTTCGGTATAATTTTCAACTGGTTTTGGAACGAACTTTTTAGCATCTTCAGCACTTGGCACTGAAGGAACATGGGGACCATAAATGACAGATTTCCAACAACCTGTGCTTTGTTGAGCGAGGATGTGACCCATCCTCCTCTGCCAGATGTTGTACTCATTTCTTTTTAGCATAGGTGGTTTAAAAAGTGAGCCGATGTTGTTTTTATCATCCTGAGATTGTGACGTCATTCTTGTTGTTTTACAGACACTGAGAAATCAACTTTAATGGTGATTAATCCTTGCTCTGTTTTTCAACGGACGAACAAACGATCAGTATCAACTGTTATGAGCTGAACTATTTACGTCAAAATGATTGTTAAATCAAATTTGACTGTCCAGGCTCTGATACCAATTGTTGGATCTGAGTTTCTTTATGATTGTATTTTTGTTTGAAATTAAGATGAAAATGAAAGAGTTGTGCAGCGGAATTAAGATGAGAACAAACTTTGCATACAATCAAAGGAGAGTAATACTTTAATCAAACATCTTTACACAATGAATCGAAAGATTGAATTTGTTTCAACAATGATTACAATGATTGATGTAAGAATGCAAACTCCCCCTCAGCCAGAGCTCAGTAGTTTGTTCGTGCAAAGAAGACGATGTGGTGAAAGAGCTAATAGAACAGTACAAAGTACTGAACTATTTATATGCACTTGCAAACCACTGAGCATCTTAGCTGACGTCACCATGAAAGTGACATCTAACCTCCTAACAAACTCTAACCTCTGATCTATACAAACTCTGATATACTAACTACTGCTATTACATTACATTACATTACATTACATTACAAAAGACACTTAAACAGCTGCTGCATCCGTCCACTGCTGTGAACCTAGCAGTGCTTGTCCGGATCAGCAGTACTTGACTCAAGGCAGTAGATTGAGTCAGCAGAGCTTTGGTCTTCCATCAGTCTTTAACATTTGTCAGTAGATGCAAAGCAGCAGTTGTAGGACAGCACTTAGTAAGATCAGCAGATAGGAGGTCAGCAGATATAAAACCACTTTCAAGGGGAGAGATTTGCATGAACTAACTGTAATCGTCTGCTTATTCTGGATCCACTGCTCTGATCCAGTTTTGGCTTTAATTATCTGTTCCTCTGATAGGGTTCAATCCCAACACTAAGTCGTGTTTGGGACTTTTTGGGATTGTGCATGGATCTGGCAAGCATCACATTTCTTTAATTCTTCGGCTGTATCGCGATGCATTGAAGGCCAGAAATATCCGAGGTTCATGAGCTTTGAAACTACCGACCTAGCTCCAAAGTGAGCTCCGCATACACCTTCATGAATTTCCTTGATCAAATACTTACTTTGCTCGGGACCGACACATCTTAGCAAGGGAGCAAGGTAACCCTTTTTGTAAAGGGTTTCTCCTTGTAGTATGTATTGCCTTGCCTTGATTTCAACCCTTTTAGCTTCCACTTGATCATTGGGTAATTCACCATTTTTGAGGAACTTTCTTATGGGAGTCATCCAGTTTGGATCTTCTTCGGTAACCACGTCTTGAACCTCCAATTCATTAATGGATGGGGCCTTCAACACTTCTACCAGTACCTTTTTGGTGAGGTGGGCAAAAGTGAGAGATGCAAGCTTACTTAGGGCATCGGCCTTTTTGTTTTGAGATCTGGGGATCTGTTTGATGTTACACGCTTGGAAGGTACTCATCAGTTCCTTGGATTTTTCTCTGTATTTTTTCATGTTGGGCTCTTTAGCTATGTAGCTGTCATTCACTTGGCTTGAGACCAGCAACGAATCCGTGAACACTTCAAGCTTTTCAACCTTCATTTCTTTGGCCAGCCTTAGGCCGGCTATTAGTGCTTCGTATTCAGCCTCGTTATTGGTGGTCTGAAAATCAAAACGGAGAGCATATGTGAATTCCAAACCTTTTGGGTTGATCAAAATTAACCCAGCCCCTGACCCTTCAACGCTTGAAGCCCCGTCGGTAAAAAGCTTCCAGGCTTCAGGGTTGGAAGGTTCAGTGGTGGTAGTGTTTACTTTAGCGGCTGTTTGGTTTGGGACTTCCACAATGAAATCAGCCAAGACTTGGGCCTTGATAGCTTTTCTTGGGACATAGGTGATGTTATGTTCACCCAGTTCTATGGCCCATTTGGCTAATCGCCCTGAGTTTTCAGGTTTTTCAAGCACACTCTTAATAGGTTGGTCGGTGACCACTTGTATGGGGTGTGCTTGGAAGTACCTTCGAAGCCTCCTAGCTGTTTGAACTAGGGCTAGGGCAAGTTTTTCAAGGGGAGGATATTTCGTTTCAGCTAATTTTAAAGTTTTGCTGAAAAAATAAACGGGTACCTGGGCCTTGTCTCGCTCAATGGTGAGGACTGCACTGATGGCCTCGTCCGTGATTGAGAGGTACACCGATATTAACTCCCCGGTTTTTGGTGCCGCAATGTCTGGTAGGGAAGCTAGATGTTGCTTCATCTAGTTGAAAGCTTCTTCAGCTTCTTCAGTCCATTTGAAGTCCTTCTTATCTGAGCAGTTCTTGAGCGTTTTGTAGAAGGGTAGAGATCTTTCGGCCAACTTTGAGGTAAAACGCTTCAAGGCTGCAAGCTTCCCGTTCAAGCTTTCAACCTCCTTCTTGGTCTTCGGTGGCTTGGTTTCAAGGACGGCTTTCACTTTGTTAGGGTTGGCCTTGATGCTTTGTTTTCCAACAATGTGACCCAAGAATTTTCCTTCCTCGAATCCAAATGAACACTTTTCCGGATTAAGCTTCATGTTAACCTTTCTGAGGTTCTTGAAAGTTTCTTGAATATCATCAAGCATTTGATATTCCGTCTTGCTTTTAATAACCAAGTCATTGACATATGCCTCCATGTTTTTGCCGATTTGGCTTTCGAAGGCTTTGTCAACGAGCCGTTGATAGGTTGCTCTGGCATTTTTGAGGCCGAAAGGCATCTTTTGATAACAAAAGATCCCTTTGTCCGTGTGAAAGGCTGTCTTTTCCTCATCCTCTTTCTTCATGAGGATTTGGTGATAACCTTTGTATGCGTCAAGAAAGCATTTGAACGAGTAACCTGTGAGGGAGTCAACCTTGAGATGAATTTCCGGTAGTGGATAGCAATCCTTAGGACAAGCTTTGTTAAGATCCTTAAAGTCTATGCACATCCTCCAAGAGTTGTCTGGCTTCTTGACCATAACCGGGTTTGCAACCCATGACTGGTACTTGACTTCTCGGAGAATACCGGCCGACACAAGCTTTTCAACCTCTTGGCAGGCTGCCAGACTTCTCTCAGGTGCCAAGCTTCTTTTCTTTTGGACCACAGGCTTGACATCCGGTGGTATTCTCAACTCATGCTCGGCAATGTCCCGGGGGATCCCAGTCATATCTTCTGGACACCAAGCGAATACATCACTGTAGTGTGTTAGCAATTTTTCAAGGTATGAAAGGGTCTCTTGAGAAAGATCTGGATTGACCCTTATTCTTTGTTCAGGGTACTTAGGGTTTATGACCAACCTTTGCCTGTCTTCTTCACTGTTTGAGCTTTCACCTTCAACCATGTAGGCTTCCTGATAGGGTTGAAGGGTTGCTATGCCCTTCTCGGTAGGAAATTTGACTGTGCCGTGGCCAACAGACACGGCCATGTAAAATGCACACTGTCCTGGTCTTCCAATGATCACATCATAGCTTGAGGGGATGTTGATAACCACAAAGGTGAGTGGTTGGGTTCTTTCTCTTAAACCTTCACTGAAATGAACATTAAGTGTCAGTTGCCCTAAAGGCTTGAGGGGTATGTCGGCGATACCTTTTATAGAGGTTCCAGAGGGTTGAAGCCTTGAACGTTCTTCATGGCTCAAACGGTTGAAGAATTTTTCGAACATGATTTCAGTGGCTGCCCCCGTGTCTATGTATGCCCTATATGTTTGCAATGTTCCCACGGTAGCTTATACCACAAGAGGGTTAGAGAGAGGGTCTTTCTCCGTTGGGGGGAAGCAAACTCACTGAAGCTCCCAAGCTTCCAACCGCTGCCTTTTATGAGGAACCCTTCCATCGAAATCTACCATATTGACTTCCTTACCCTTTCCTTCAGCCATTTTGTCCCGGACTCCCTTTACCAAATGAGCGAGTTCTCCGAACTTAACAGCCTCTTCTATTCTTTTCTTGAGTTGGAAGCAATCATTGGTGTGGTGACCTTTTTCTTCATGAAACTCGCAGTATTGGGTGGAGTTCTCGTTCTTCCTGCTCTTGGGGAGAGGCCTAGGAGGCCGAAAGTTTTGTTTAACTTCTTCTGTTGCAAGGATTTCTTGAGGGGTCTTTGTGAGGGGTGTGAAACTTATGCTTTTCTCCCGGTTTGAAGGGTTCCGGCCTTCAGACCTTCGAGGGTCTGAACCCTTTGACCGCCTGTCATAGGAGTTGAAGTTCCCCCTTTTTCTAGCTGGACTGTTGCTTCTCCAGCCGGACCCTCTTTTTCTTTGTTCCTTAATGTCTACTGCCTCCTCTCCCCGGATGTGGGCTTCAGCCCTTTCGAGAGCTTCTTCTAAGGTCTTGGGTAGAGATTTGTTGAAATCTCTTGTGAGGTACTTAGAGGTGATGGCATTCATGAAGCCAGCCACCCTCATTTTCTCATCGGCCCCTACATAAGTCAGACCTTCCTTCTTGTATCGTTCAATGAAAGCACGAAGGCTTTCATCATCACGTTGTTTTATCTGAAAGATCACTGTTGCATCTTTGACATATTGCCTTTGTTGGGAGAAATTGGCTAAGAAACCTTTGCTAAGATCATCAAAGCTTCGAACGCTTTGAGCAGGTAAGTCGTTGAACCAGATTCTGGCAGATCCCACAAGATTTTGCATGAACATTAAGCAACATTCAGCGTTTGACCATTTCTCTATCCGGGCTGCACCGGTGAAGATCTGAAGATGGTCCTCAGGATCTTCAGTCCCATCACACGTCCTAATGTGGGGAGGCATCTTAATCTTCGATTGGAAATCATAATCGGCTATCTGCCTTGAAAAGCATGATAGGTTACTTGGTTTGTATGGTTTAGCCAAGTCTTCTTCAGCCCTTGCATCCATATTATCACCGTTGCCGTTATTTCCCTGGGAGGCTAGCACCTGGTTGATGAAGTGTTGCCACGGGAAGTTGGCCATCATCTGGGTCATCATGTTGGGCATGAGGTTGAAGCTTTGAACGCTTCCTGGGCCAACTGAGCAGTTTATTCCGAGGGGAGCGCTCATAACAGCACTTCGTGCTAAAGGGAGCACGGATAGAGCTTGCTCCCACGTGGTTGTTATAGATGCCGGATAGCTTGTTACTGGGGACTGTAGGAGCTGGTCAAGGGTTAGCTCATGTCCCAAAGGAGCACCACTAGTAATTGGTTGGGAAGAGAAGATAGGATGCACCATAGGATTTGTCATAGTGGACAGATAAGGGTGAGGGTTTGAAGGATTACTGGGACCAGCCTCACTTCTAGTTGTAAAAGGAGGGGGAGGTGGTCCGGGAGACAACGTCGGTTCAGGTTCATCATAGTCTAAACGAATCCTCACTCCTTTTTCTCTTTCTCTACTCACGTGTTGGTTGAGAAGGGACCTCAACTCAAGGAAGTTGTTGGCAACCCCTTCAGGGGTGAGTTCAACACGTGCTGGGGCGTCAGAGACACCGATATTGGGAGATGGAACCCCGGATCTGGACGGGGTTGGTGTGTTGAAGGTAAGGAACTCGGGTGTGCTCCCCGGAGTTGAGAAAGAAGTTGGTATAGCCACGTGAGCTTGGCTACTACCCGGAGTAGAAGTGTTTGGAATCTGATTTACTTCTTCCGGGGATCCACTTTTAGACATGGTGATTTTAAGTGAAGAGAGCTACACTACTAGGTCTTTTTGAGAAGAAATAGCGGCGTAGCCCCACGGTGGGCGCCAACTTGTTGATGCAACAAATACAAGACCAATGGTAGTAGCTGGGCTGGTTAGGCAGAAAGGTTGAAGGGTTCAACTTAGCCTAACGCAGGTCGTGGGGTCCCCCCACGTTTGCAAAACATGGAAGGAGGTTTACTAGTCAGTTTTTGTTATTTGCTGGAGATCCTTCTCTGAAGTGAGTTCAGATTCGGATGAAGGAGCAAATAGAATGTGTGTGTTGGATGTGAAAGGGAGTGACTTGCACGAGACAAGCACTCAATGCGAATGACCAGAGATTAGAGAATCAGGGCTGGCCAGGAGATGATTTCTGAAGTAAATGAAGTGTCAATTTATAAGAGAAGACATCTCCCGAAGTAGAATGTATTAGACTAGTAACCTTGCTTGCAGTGGAGGGTTTGCCCTTTCGGGGGTTGAAGCCTTTTGACCCCTGGATAATAACGTTCATTGTGCAGACCTGCTTTGCTTTTGCGGCTGTGGGTTGGGGAAGCGATCTCCGGATGTGACTGGCCACTGTTTGCTTTTCCCATCCCACAGCTTTTCAACCATTGAACCGTTTAACCATTTGAGCGTTTACATATTTAGTCATTTTATTTAGTCTTTGGACTACCCCCGTCATCATATGCCAAAAGCTTTGTGGCAACCCGTTCGGACAGCAATCCGATCGGGCAGTCATCCTTTTCAATTGTTGATTGACCACTTTGACTTTGTTCATCACACATGTCACACCCCGACCACGTAGAACATACAAAACGTGGCGGAAACGTCGGGGAGTGTTGTAACAGAATTAATGTTTCACAACCATGGAAATTAAAGTTTGTTTTATTAATCAACCATCCAAGTTTACATTGTTTTAGGCAAGAAACCAAGAGTACATAACATAAATTAACTAGTTCTTGTCTCGTTTTAAGTCACTAAGGCACAGGTCCGCCTAAGTATGTCTTGAATAGTCCTATGCATCATCTCCTGAAAACACATGTGAAAATAGGTACGTCAGCATAAAAATGCCTGTGAGATACATAGGTTTTGTGAAAATAAGATTCATGACTTATGTTTGAGAAAATGTTTAGTCATGAACCTTGTAATTTGCTTTGTCTTGTAAATCATTTGAAAAACGATAAGATCAGATGATATGTATAAATAAATGTCAGGTTAAATGAATAACCATGTAAAATGTGTTTGTGTAAAATAAGTTGTTTGTAAATCAATGTCTTGTAAAAAGTATGTTACTTGTATAAAATGTTCTATGTCTCAAACTGAAATGATTCAAATAACGGTACGATATGTAATACCATACAAGCACTTATATATAGGAAGTACCAGCGGCGTATCCACCATGCTTGTATCATATTACACACGCATCGTTACTTAATCACTTAATCAAACCAAACCACCAAAGTAATGTTTAACAATTGTAGAAATGTTTATGTAATGTCAATTGTCTATTGTCAAAATGTAAAACATGTCAACAGATACAAATGGTTCACATGGTTCACAGATACAAACGGTTCACAGATACACACGGTTCACAGATACAAACGGTTCACATAGATTTCAACGGTTCAAAATGTAGTATAATGTGTTCATATGCTGGATGAGCATATGCAACAGAAATGCAATGTAAAACAATGTACTAAGTATGCACACAGTGGACATACATAGCATGAAATGTAATGTAAAACGATGTACTAAGTACGCACACAATGGGCATACATAGCATGAAATGCAATGAAATCATGTACTATAATGTACTAACGAACATAGCATGTATATGATGTGAAAACAGGAAAGCATGAAAGTAACAAGTAGGCACAAGTGTTCCACCCCAAAACAGTTTGGAAAACAGTAAAAGAGGGGTCTATGTACTCACTTGAGATTGCTCAGAAGTCCTAAGATAACCACCAAGCAATGCTAGAGATCACGGAATCAAACGGCACCTAATATAGGTAACTATGTTAATATACCGGACCTAAATCGGAAGATCGGATAGAATGCGGGTTCGTAAACCAAACGAGTATGGAGACTCGTGTAATATGGTTTAACAAAGCCTACATACCCAATGAAACCTAACCTAAGTGCTTGTGACCCATTACAACCCGTTTAGGTAGCTTATGCTACTTTAACGCGTCGTTCGCGTGAAACGCGTTCGGACCGCCTAACTAGTCCTATGACAAGTAATATATGCCTTAACATGTCTAATATGATTGTCAAATCAGTTTAGATGTCAAAAGTTATGTTACATATGTTTAAAATGAATTTTGGCATCATAGGGGTATTTTGGTAATTTACCTAAGGCATATAAACTACCTATCATACAACTACTTAAACGAAGCGACCATAAGGTATAATCTCATAAGGTTATTCCCTATATACTATGGTCACCTAATGTGTTTGGTCGGATCCTAATGATCGACCAAACGGGTCGGGTTCGAGGTATAAGCGATTTATTAGATCGCTTACCCTACGACCCTAGACAACGTGGTAATCAGTAGGCATAGTCCCAAGGGACTATGACCATCGTGATTACAATCACGTTGCGAAGTTCAAACGAACTTCGCATTGACCATTACTGGTCAATGCTGAAAGTCAAACAAAGTTTGACTTTCGGACTCGAAAAGCAGTAAAAATAAGGAAAAGAACGAAAGAATACTTACGAAGGGTCCCCGAATGCTAATCTAGATCAATATAGTTCAGGTATGAAACAAAGGTTTCAACTTAGAACACAATTAATCAGATTCTAGTGCTTTAAAACAATGAAAGGCATGGGGTATATATAGTTTTCGTTGAACCGTTAAGATCGTTTCATGGAAAACGTGCCTTAATCCCATCCGTACATTTGTTGCAAAGTTGTGGTGGTTAGAAATGATGTTTATCAGCTGAAAATGCAAGTTGCAAGCATGTGGTTGTGGTTTAATCCGCTGATAATCTGCTGACTGTTTGTTATTATCTGTTCTGGCACAGGCTAGCGCACCACTACGTAATTAGTGTAGCGCCCCGCTAAGCTTAAGTTTGGCAGATTTACACTTTTGGTCCCTGTCATGCATTCAGCCCATTTTCGACACGTTTAAGGCCCGTTAACCCCATTTCAAAGCTCTAAAATGAAGTTAAAGTATAGGGAACTTAAAATGTGCTCAAAAATATCTCGGATGTCGGTTCGTTTAGCCGTACGGTTGCGATGTTCGGTTAATTACGACGGAAGTCGTAACGAACGCAAAAACGATCCAAATTAAGCGACGAATGGATTTTTCTTATGGCGAACACTAAAATAAAATATTTTAGTGCTTACATAAATTTTTGGATGTCCGGATGTATTCAGAACGTAAGTTACGCGTAAAAATGCAAACTTGTGCACTTTTTGACGCTTTTAGTCCTTGAATGACACAAAAGTTTATTTTAGCATACCGAACACCTCAAAGCCTATTTCTAAGCTATGTAAAGGATATTTATGGTATGTTTAACTTATGGTCATGTTCCGGAAGGTCTGTTACAGTTCAAATTGGCATACTTTCGCAGTTTGTCAACTTTAGTCCCTGTAAGCGATTAAACTTTGATTTCACCACACCAAACCTTCCAAAACTTATATCTAAGTTACGTAAAGGTTATTTAAGGTATGTTAAGCCTATTTCACTATTCCGGAGTGTTCGTTGGATTAAACTGGTTATATCTACACATCAGTGCGCGTATAACCTTCCAGAAGGCGATTTAGAGCTTGAAATCGAACATGAGTTGATATGTGCAAAAGATACACATATTAATACAAGTCCAAAGTATGAAATACAATATTTCATTGGTTTGGCATTTGTTTGATGGTTGAAATGACACAGGTGTTACAACACAGGGTAGGCCATCCGATCGGACAACATTGTCATCCGATCGGACAGCCATCCGAACAGTCAGTCCTATCACATAGAGTGTTTTCCAAGTGTTAGAAAAATTTTTGAATTCTTCAAAAATTTTCATCATCTCTCTTTATGTCCCGAACCTTGTGCATAACGATTTACAATGAATATTTTGACAGGGAAAAAGAAAAGACTGGGACAAGGGCCATAATATCTATTGCTTGTTAGATACAGCAAATACAGAAAATACTGTGGTCGAAGAGATAGCTAAGTTTTTAAGAGAGATCAGGATTGGGAAAGCATTAACTGATAAAACTGTTGTGTATGAATCTCATGTGAGAAATTTCTGGAACGCAGCAAGATACGAAGAATCTGATAAGACAATCTATTCTGCTGTACAAAAGAAGGATGAGAAAGGAAAAGATATAGATTTGCAGATGAATTTTAATGTTGGAGATCTAAGAAGAGGCTTAGACTTAGGTGACAGTGATAATGATCCGACCGTTATTCCTGAACATCTAGCCAAAGGAATGTGGTGCAGAATGGGATTTAATGGCCATATCAATGGAAGGATGTTAAAAACACACTTTTCCAGTGCTTACAGGTTCATGATGCACTGTGTGGTACACTCTTTATCTCACAGGAAAGGAGCATATGATGAGACATCCGATTACATCATGAACATAGTCACTAGTTTGGTGCTGAACAGGCCTTACAATGTTTCGCAAGTAATTTTTGAATACATAAAAGAAAATATCAAGGCTGGAGATGAAAGATATATCATGTATCCACGTTTCATTATGATGATGATCAATGATCAGTTCAAGGATATTCCGAAAAATAGAGATGACATTATGGATCTGAGGAACATGACAACTGATACAATAGCAAGAGTGACCAAAGGAGATGGTGAAAGAGTCAAGGGAATGATATGCAGAATCAGCAGACCAGCATATGTTGCTCCAGAAAATGATAAATGGAGACATGAGAATAGTGACTCTGATAACGAGGATGAGAAGATGAGTTTGTTTGTTGAAAAGAAAACCAAATGGTGGTTTGAGAGAGATGGAAAGAGAAAAAGAACGCCGAAAACATCTCCTGCAGTTCCTATTCCAAAGGAACCAGTTTCTAAGATTGTGATTAAGGGTACAATGATAGGGGGAGTCATAAGAAAAGATAGAACGTTAAACTGTGATATTATTCTATTGATTTTTTTCAAATGACTATTTTGCAGGGCCATCTGCAGAACCACAAGAAAGATTGGTGGATGAAACAGTGTTAGATCCATCTGAAGTTATAAAACAAGGAGCTGATGCACTGAAACATTCTCTTGAAAGCTACTTGAATAGAAATGAGGAAGTTGCTGCTCAGGAAGAACAAAGTTCAAGTGCTCAACCTGAAAGTGTTCAAGCTGAAGGTGTGGTTCAGGATGATTCAAGTGAAGATGATTCTGAGGCTACCAAGTCTGAGTTAGAGCTCGACCCAACAACACTTGGTAGAGGTAAAGCTCAACTGAAGAAAAAGCCTACAAAGAAACAGAAAGCATCGGATGAAGAAGACTCTACCTATTTACCTGATGATCCAAAGAAAAAAAGGGCGAAGCGTAAAGCTGTTCAAGCTGGAGTAATTCCGAGGAGAGTACGGGCAAAGAAATCTGGTGCTGAATTACCAAAAGACAAAGGAGGAAAGAAAGAAAAGCATGTTGAAACGTCAAAGATACAAGAACCAGAAAAAGCTCAGAGTGTTGATATTCCAAAGGAACCAGAGGTGCAGAGTGTTGAAATACCTAAGGTTGTGCTCCAAAAGAATACAGGTGATGATTATGTTGAAATCCAAGGTTATAAAGCTGCTACACCTCCCCCACCACCACCACAAGATCAACCAGAATCCTCACAACCAAAGGATACATCGTTTGAAAATATATTTGGAGGGCTTCCACCTGCAACTGGAGTATATATCGAAGATATTCCAGATGATGATTATGACATGTTCAACAATGAAGCTGTGAAAGAATTGCTGAAGAAAGTTGCTGATCTTGAAAAGGCTAAAGCTAAAGCTGAGGCAGAGCGTGATGTTTTTAAAGGGCAGATTGAACAGTTGATGAAAGCTCATGATGAAGCTAGAATGGTTTTGATAGATCAAGAGGAGACGATAAAGAAAATGAAAGATGATGTTCATGATAACTCTCAAGTGTTCGAACTTCTGACAGCAGAGATTGCTACATTGAATGTGAAGATAAAGAATCTGCAAGATGTGAATCAAACTCTGAACCAGCTTCTTTGTGAAATAAGTGAAGCTTCATTGAACGAAATGAAGGTGATGAAGTTAGAAATGGAAGCAATGAAAGCCGATAAAGTGATGAAAGACAATCAGCTCAACATGTTATATGCGGTCATGGAAAGTCACCTGAAGATTGATGTACATGCTGCTTTTAATGATCTTGAAGTTAAAAGAACTGAAGAAAGAAGAATTGAAAGAGAAAGGCTTCTAGATGAAGAAGCCACACAAAAGAACAAAAGTGTTATTGAGGAAACTCAAGAAGCTGGTGGGTCTTCAAGCCAAGTCGACGTGGAAATGGTTGAAGCTGAAGCAGATCCTCTGGGATTCGTGCTAGTTGGTGAGTCTTCTGAATCATTTGATCCTTATGAAATCATTCACTGAGTTAGTGCTATTCAGAAGAAAAAGAAGTCAAAAGAAATGTTGATGTTAGAATGGAAGACACAACAGTTTGTTCTTGTTGGTAAACCATCCACAGTGCCTTACAGCATAAAAGAGATTGTTCGCCAAGTCAAAATTGAAGAAAGGCGAAAGGAAGCAAAGAGGGCTCATGGAGAAGCTGTTGATAGTGATTCTGATATGGAAATTCTTGGTGATGAAGATGAAAATGAGGATAATGACAAGTCTGATCAGAAAGATGATAAAAAGGATGATAATGATGACAAGAAGAATGATGATGATGATCAAGGTGCATCGGGATTGCTGGTTGAGAATCCTAATGTTGAACAGAAAATTGAAGAGTTTCTGAATGATCAGATTAACAAACAAGAAGATGATGATCAGCAAGAAACTTCTACATCTGGAAAACAGCACGTTGACCAGGTATTCCTCACAAATCCAACTGTTATTTACTTACATGCTCAACATGAGGAGGAACTCGAGGTTAGGAGGTCAAGAGAAGAAATGTTGGAGGAATTGGGATTGAATGATGGGAAATTTAAATTTGATATTGAAGAAGAGATACCTCCGTCACCAGAAGAAGAATTTGAGTTTAGTTATGCTCATGAAGCTGATCACCACAACGATGTTATTGTTGAAGATGCTTCAGATTCCTCTGATGAAGAAACTGATTTCCATTATTCTGGAGTTGATGAGACATTTCCTTCTTTGGCGGAAATGTTCAAAGACCGAAATGAAGATGAAATAAGAAGAAAGATTGTGGAAAAAGTTTCAAGTGAAGGTGTTCCAGAAACCATCCCAAGAGAAAACCTTGCTGAAGAACGGAAGAAATGGTTCAAAGTGATGCCAAAAGAGAGGAAGACTCTTAGAGCACTTCAGTTCTTCACTCACAACAAAGACATCTCATGGGGTGACATTCTATCGTGGGGATATCTGGAAGATTTGCAGGTCTACGCCATTAGACGGGAAGAGGGTGTGCAGTATTTCGAATTTCTATCAGACATAAGGACCCTTCCGTGGTGGGATGTAGATGAGTTGGTCAAGACAAAGAACATCAAGCAGTTCTATCATGGTTTGGAAGTAAAACAACATGATCAGCGCTTATGGAACTATGTGAAGTTGCTGGCTAAGAATGGCTATCCTGATTGGAAGCCGCAACGACCAAAACAGATTGTAACCATACTGGAGAACGGAGAAAAAGACATAACTCTGGATGTTAAGCCTCCAAGATGTTTGAAGAACATGCCTCTTAGGGCAATAGAGCAGGATTTTCATGATTTGTTTTAAGGTTGGTTCTACAATGAATCAACAGCTGAAGCGGTAATTTCATTGTTTGACAAGTCAAAAGGAGAGTCGAGGAGAATCTGCATACTAGACCCGATGTGGCTAGTAAATTGTTCGAAGAAAGATATTGACTGCTTATTCCTCAACAAGATTGTTTATGAAAGAAGAGACAAAGTACAAGCAATGCAGTATCAAACGGTCATGGATGTGTGCTTTGCCCAAGACATCAACTCAGGAAGATATTGGAAGACGACTTGGAGAGATCTTGAGATTGATGAGTTCCTGAAAAAGTACAAACGAGAACAAAGATCAAAGGCTATTTCTGAAAGGGCAGCTGAGCTTGGCAGACGTAAGTTGGGAAAATCGATACCTACGGATCAGACGCCAATTGAGAAAGAGGAGAACAAAATTCCCAAATGGGATCGGAAGCGTGATGGTGATCCGGTTTACAGAAAATGGTGGATCGATGAAGGAAGGCATATAAGGCGAAAAATGTTAGCAGAAAAGAGAAGACAGAGAGCGCGAGAACGAAGGTGCAACAGGAAGAATTGAAGACTATGCTGGAAGGAACTGCAGCTACATTCGAGGGGGAGTCTGTTAGTGTATACGTCTGTAGCTTCCGTCAGCATTTAGTCATATTTTGTATTTTTGTGTCCTTTGTAAACAATTATGTAATGTATGTATGTTAGATAGAACGACAACTCAGGAAACGGGGCTGGATTGTAAAGTGTTGACTTTGTTGACCAGTGTCACCCGATCGGATGGGCCATCCAATCAGACAGCACTCATCCGTTCAGTTAGCATGTCATCCGTTCGGTCAGCATGTCTTCCGTTCGGACAACATGTCATCTGTGCGGTCAGCACTAACCATGTTCCTGAGTTGCCTATAAATACCCTGTCCGGGTATGTCATTTAGGACTTTTTGACTCCAGAGAGAACTCTGTCAAGTTTGACTTCTACAGGCTCTTTTATACTTTCATAACAGTTGAATAGAAAGATCAGACGATGTTTAATCGTTGAATACTTTGTCGTACATCTGTGATTTGATCAAATGGATTCCGCACATTAGTCAAAGTCGATTCATCTAAGTTCCCAACGAACTGATCCTATAGGAGGGACCAACACTTCCTATATATAAGTGCTTTTATGATATTACATATCGTAGCGTTATTTAAACCATTTCAAGTTAGACATATTACATTTTACACAAATATCATATCTTCATGAAACATTGTTTTACAAACAACATATTTTATACAAACTCATTTTTACTTGGTTATTTATTTATCTATGCATTATTCTTTTATATCATCTGATTTCTTATAAATTTTTGTATGATTTATAAAAGAAAACATTTTTACAAGGTTCATGACTAACTTTTATTAAACATATTCTTTAAACTTACAAGTCATGAATCCTATTTTAATAAAACCTATGTGTCTCACAGGCATTTTTATGCTGACGTACCTATTTTCACATGTGTTACAAGTACTGTTGTTAGATGATTATGATGCAAACATAGGATCGGACGAGGGCCTTAGTGACAATAAAAGATGCAAGTATAGTTAAATATGTTATGTTTCTTTGTTTTTAAGACAATGTAACCTCTTGTAATTTAATAAAACAAAATTTCAATTACCATGTGTTGTGAAACAATAATTATGTTACGACACTCCCCGACGATTCCGCCGCGGTTTGTTGTTTTACGCGGTCGGGGTGTGACAGTATAACCTCGGAAGGTTATTCCCTATACAACTATGGTCACAAAACATGTTCGGTCGAATCCTAATGATCGACCAAACGGGTCGGGTTCGAAAGTCTAAGCGGTTGTTTAGACCGCTTATCTTACGACCCTATATAAGCACTAGACTAAAAGTGACGAGTTAAACTTGTTAAAACATGTTTAACTAAGTTAGAAAACAAGTTTGATATCAAAACAAAGTGTTTGATACCCGAAAATAGCTCCGTTGCAAAATACGCATAAATACGTATTTTGACCAAAACTTTGACTCATTACTACGCCTAATCAACGTGGTAATCAGTAGGCATAGTCACAAGGGACTATAACCATTGTGATTACGCTCACGTTGCAAAGTTCAAACAAACTTTGTGTTGACCATAAACTGGTCAAAGCAGAAAGTTAAACATTGTTTGACTTTCATGCTTGAAATGCAAAAAAAGCATGAAAGAAGCTTACAAGAGGTCCAAGCTTGATCAAGAACAAAGAAAACTAGAAGATTGGAGCCTTCAACCAGTCAAGGGATAGCTCCAAAGCAGAATTGAGAAGGAAATGAAGGAATGAGCATGTTTGAATGAAAATTGATGGGTTTATATAGGAAATCAAGAACCATTGAGATCATTCCAAGTGTTTAGATCTTTGATCCTAGCCATACAAGTGTGGCACATAGTTTAGGATACCATGGGAGCTCTAAAACAAGTTCATTGTATTGAAAGAGTTGCATAAAAGACCCTGAAATTCAAGCTGGTTGCTGAAAATTGAGTTTCTGTCAATATAGGGGCATCGCGTGCCGCGACGGAAACACCCCTTTGCTGTGGCGTGACGCTACGGCCTACCTGAGACAGAAACTTTCAAATATTGGCTAGAATGGTCCCTGCAGCATGTTTAAGCCATTTTTGACGCGTTTAAGCCTCGTTAACCCATTTTCAAGGCTCATTAATGAAGTTTAAGTATAGGGGACATGAAATATTCTTGAAAACATCTCAGATGTCGGTTCGTTTGGTCGTACGATCACGTTATTCTGTTAATTACGACGAAACACAAATGGACGCGAAAAACGATCCAAATTACGCGACGAATGAAATTTTAGCATTCCAATCACTAAAATAAAATATTTTATTGATTACAAAAATTTTTGGATGTCCGGATATGTTCAGAACGTAAGATATGTGTGTAAATGCAAACTTATGCACTTTTTGACGCTTTTAGTCCCTGTTTGATCAAATAAGTTTATTTTTGCACACCGAACCCCTCAAAGCCTATTTCTAAGCTATGTAAAGGATATTTATGGTATATTTAACTTATGATCATGTTCCTGAATGTTCGTTACTATACGAATCGGTAGACTTTTGCAGTTTGACACAAATAGTCCCTGTGAGCGAATAAACTTGTTTTAGCCAGACCAAACCCTTCAAAACTTATTTCTAAGTTATGTAAAGGTTATTTAAGGTATGTTAAGCTTATGTTGATGTTCCGGAGTGTTTGTCACGTTAAACTCATTACGTTTTACGCATCAGTTTGCGTATAACTTTCTAGAAAGTGATTTAGAGTTTGAAATCGAACAAGGGTTGAAATGAGAAATTGTCAAACATAAATAAACAAATATAGGGGTCAAAATACATTGTTTCTTTGAAAATTGAACTATTCAGAGTTTGAATAATGATCACACAAGCACAGGTGTCACAACTAACCTTTGACCCGTATACATTCTAACAGATATCTAATTCTGTTCATTCCGGACTATAGAATCCCCCCCAGATATTCGGACTTGGGTCAATGATACTTTTACTTACGGATTTTGCTAAATTATAATCATATTTGATTGGAAGCTAGCAAAAGGTAAATACTCTTAACTTATTTCGTTTTTAAACTTGGGGTATTACGAATACGCCACTTGGAGCGGGTATTATATAAATAAGCCGCCTATGATTGCTCATAAATATAAGAACTTGGTTTAATCCATTTTACTTGATAACCGAAACAATTTGGTGTTATTGGTACCGTGTCCGGGCGTCCCGACTCATTAACTATTATGGCCATACGGAATAGCATGCAGGGGTAGGTATACCGACTGTAAGACACGTTTATATAACTTTGGTGTGTACCTTTAATCATTATAGCACTGAAAATGACTTGCTCTGATCTATTGTGAAAACTGTGTTCTGTAATCATCGTATTATGTAAAACAATGTCAGTTATCAATAAAACAATATGCTTTAGTGTTATTATATGTGTTTTGGTGATATTATGTGTGCAATTGTGTTTAATGATTTTACAATTTGATTCGATTCCGATTTCAAGCTTTAAATCACTTTCTGGAAGGTTATACGCAAACTGGTGCTCAAACGCAACCAGTTTAATGCGACATACACTCCGGAACTGTGACGTAAGCCAAACATACCCTAAATATCCTTTACATAACTTAGAAATAAGTTTCGAAGGATTCGGTATGGCGAAAACATGTTTATGTGAACTAAAGAACTAATTACGACAAAACTGCGAAACGAACGTTAGTGACCGCCCGGATAATATTTAAATCCCACAAATATTATGTTATGATTAAAATTTTATTTTAATCAGGTTCGTGTTGAAACATAAATTAAAACGCTTAAAAACGTT
>JARYGA010043020.1:0-39131 GCA_030545235.1 Helianthus tuberosus
GGGTCCCTGAATACCCTAACACCCGCCATAAAACATTACACACAACTAACTGGGTTAACTACTTAACTAACCTACTTAACTTAACTAATAACCAACTAACTAGTTAAAATCCAACTAGAACCCCCCCCCCCCCTTGCTAACCGGCCCCAACTAGAGGGGGACACCTTTGGTTCCTTTTTATTATTTTAATCCAAGATGTTTAGTATCTAGGTGACACTAGAACCCTTGGACCATAATCCCATCTTTGTCCATAAGAAGCAACCTTTGCACAACATTCTCTTCTCACAAATCAACACACACCAAGCTCCTCTCTCTCCCTCTAAAAGCTCACGGCCAAACATCCCTAGATCCATCCATCATTTTTTAGTTTGATCATCCAATTCCAACATCACACAAGTGTTAAAGATCCCGTATAAGGAACCTTGGTGCAATCGGAAGGCGAAGGACCTCACTCTATTGCTTTTATCCACCCTATTTGCATCTAGATTCTTCCCTAGCCTCGAGCTAGTGGTATGTTGCTTAAATCACCTTCTTGAACTATTTTAAAGTGGGTAATATGATTTGTAACGGTTAAAACTCGTAAACATACAAGTTGAAGCTTTAAAGTCTACTAAAAACACTAAAAATGGTGGTTAAAAGCACATATGTTGTGTAAATCATGTAGTATTTGATTTGTGTGATTATTTGGACCCGATCTATGTTGTGGTAGCTCGGATCATCATTTAACCCGGTTTAGTCATGATCTTGGATTATGACATAGAGCTTGTTTAAGTATAACAAGGGTTAGAAGATGAAACTCTACCACACCCAAATCATGAACTTGTGTAAAAGCGATTTAACTTGTGAAATAGTGTTTAAAACTAGTAGATCTACGTATCTACAAGCGGTACTTTCAAAGGACCAAGTATCCAAGAAATCATATTTTCTAAAGCCGAGTCTTACATGAAAAAGAATGATTTTAGCAAACACACGAGTATGTAAACACTTGTGTAACATAAAGTTTCGACAAAATAACTATTTTTGTAAATGGTTACCGGAAGTTGTAAAGATGTAACTTCTTTAAAAGCGAGACTTTCAAGAAACAAAGTTGATCTATACAAAGATCCACTAAAAATAATGGAAGGATACTACCTATTTTGGAAAAACCACAAGTTCATGTATTTCTGCGATTATATCTATTTTAACTAGTTGCATATTGTTTATTGTTGAATGAGGAGATTGTTGACGATTTAAAAGAAAATAAACACATGTTTTGGAAAACATGGGAAACCTCCATTTTTAGGGGAAACTCTGTCAAAATTTTTATAAATTTTGACACTTAGAAAAATATAAGTTTTTGAGAAACTTATTCCCTAAAAATGTATTTTAAAGTATTACCAAGGTTTCCCTAATTTTTGGTGATAAGAAATGGTGATTTTTCGAGAATAAAAATGGATATTAAGTATATATTTTTGAAAGAAAAGTATATATTATTTGATCACCAACTATTGTGCTAAGTGTATATAGTATGTGTTATACGTGCTAGTGTATTAAGACTTAAAAATACACTAAATACTCATGAGGAGTAGAAATATAAAAATACACATACAACATACAAGATACATAATTCGGGTGCGAAGTGCAAAACACGAGATACTTATATTAATTTTAGAGAAAATAATATAAGTAAGATACGTAGTTAAAAATATAAGAATATTTTTAACACAAGAAAATATACACAAAAGAGAGTGACTGTACTTGTGCGACGCAAGTCTAGTGACTAACGTTAAGAAAACGCGTATAGGTTACGACGTTAATTAAGCAAATCCGGTGAAGTTTACGACGCAAGGAACGCAAAGTTGTGAGTTCATGCTCCCCCTTTTCTTTAACTGTTTTCAGTTTTTATAACTTCGGGGGTGAAATACATGTACAAAAGTACAATATTTATAATTGGTATGATATAAATACAAGAAGTACACTTGGTGAGAACGAGAACCAAGTGTGACAAAATATAAGATAATAAGAAACGCACTCGGTGAGGACGAGAACCAAGTTGGATGCGTTATGAGAAATGATAAAAAGAAACGCGCTTGGTGAGGACGAGAACCAAGTTGGATGCGTTATGAGAAATGATAAAAAGAAACGCGCTTGGTGAGGACGAGAACCAAGTAGGATGCGTTATGAGAAATAGTGTCACGAATAGGGTACAGAAGCACCATTAATCGTGTACATACTTAGACCGCAGAACAAAAGGTTAGATCTAATGGGTGCCTGGCAGCCACACTCTCGGTGAGGGCGAGAATCGAGTAGTGCTTTTGTGTCTCAGAATATACCAATTAAATGCCTTAGGTTTGGTGACTTCCTATGTCGTGTCACATGTTAATGGCTTTGCAACCCATTAACAATCCTGATATTTACAGAAATACTGTATTTATATAAAATTCATACCATACTAGAATTGATATATAACTTGAAGTACGTGGGGTACTCAAGAAAATTGATATATAACTTGACGTACGTGGGGTACTCAAGAAGATTGATATATAACTTGAAGTACGTGGAGTACTCAAGAAAAACTTGATTTATTCACAACTATGTTTTTATACAAAGTATACAAACGTGAAATACAAAACTGCATGAATTCACACCAACTTTATGTTGACGTTTTTCCAAAAACTCACATGTATTTCAGGTAACTAGGATGGATGTGCGCGCGGTCTTGCTTATGCTCGTGGATGTCGCTTGTGTTTAACTTTAAATAAAGTTGTAAACTTTTAAGACAATGTTCTAAGCTGTCTTGCGATGTAAACGCTAAACTTATGTTTTCAAATCATGGTATTTGATGTTATTTTACGAGCATGTAGCATGTTTACTCTTCGTATGCAATGAGAACCTTTCATGATCACACCTCGTGCTTCCGCCGCAGAAAGGGGTGTGACACGAAGTGGACTCCGCTTTCGTTCCTGACGTACTGGCCACCGATCTGTTAGTTTTTGGCTTGTAAACAAATTTCAGTTTCTGTTTCTTAAGCATGACACCAAATTTAGCGACCTTTCTCTTGTCCGTGATAAATCCTTCATCATCAACGGTTACCTGTTTGGAATTGGCCTTAATATTTTTAACACAATTGTGATCATCATGACCAAAAATACAACACACAGAACAACGTTGTGGCTTCCGTTCATACTCAACAGTAATTTTTCCATGATATACTCGTCATTCTCAAGCTTCGGAATTACCACAACTATATGGTCCTTAAGAGCACTATCCGCATTAACTTCAATCAAAGCCCTTGCAAAACTGCTCCTTCCCCAGCTATCAGCACACATATCCGCTGTGTAACTATCCAGTTTCTTAGGCACTCCAATCTTGGAAGCAAGTAAACTTAAGCCATCATCTGTATCGACTGCAATTGGAACGTTATGAAGTTTTACCCAAACAGGAACAAATTTAATTCCTTCTTTTCTAAGACTCACCGACGGAGACCCGACGTTAAGAAATAGAGGAACTTTCCGAATTAGCCAAGGACCACCCTCAAGGACCTTATTCATACCTTCACTAGAGTCAAATTTGAAAAAGAAAAAACCATCAGAATTCATCATGAGTTTAGCAAATCCAAACTTCGACCAAACATTCTTGACATAATACTCCACCACCGGAAACGGCAGCCGATTACCCAGAAAATAACCATATAACACATTATCAAATATGTTTTGAACCTTTTTAACAACCTCCCTTGGAATGACTACTCCAGCTTCTTGATGAGATTCCGTAGAGTCCAGTTTCCGAATATTAACTTCACGCTTCATCAGGTTATTATTCCTTATCTTTTCATCATACGACAGCAGCTCCTCATGTTGTTTCAACTTATCTGAGGACATATCAGGCTTCTCAGGTTGTACTGGAACAATAATTTTCTGCAATTCATCAATAACGTTCAAAACACGGGGCCCTTGCTGGATGTTCGTCACCACTCCACGTCTAGGAAGCAGCGGTTTTCCATCAATATTCAGAATTCTATTCCCAAATCCCTTCGAATTAGCTGGGGGTTTTGCAGATCCATCTTGACTATTGAAAGGATCAGAATTCACGTTAGGAGGATTTCCATACAATTCTTGAAAGTTGGGATGATCAGAACTCATGATTAATCATAAGCTAATCATGCAGACGTAAAACCAAAACAGGACGATGATCAGGAAGACGCGAACAGAAGACAATAGCAATTCTCTCCTTTTATCACAAGAACTAACGAACCATGCACCAAGAAAACCGAAAACCAGCAGACCAACGAAACCCAAAAACCCTAGACTAGGTAAACCCTAACTTGTGATTCTAACAAAACCATATAGTGTAATCGTTAAGTCAAGGTTTCTGCCTCACCAGAAGGACCGACAAACCAACAACACTGTTGGTGCATACGTCTGTCGACTTCGTCTTGTATCGAGTCTTGTACTAGAATTGTTAGATCAGGGCACGTTGTTCGAGAAAATAGGGTTTGAGTGTGTTTGGTTAATTTCGCTTGAAATGACACCTGCCACTTTCAAGCGAAATTAGCTTCCTTATAAATAGGCTTCGAGCGAAATCATTTGTAAGGTTCTTGTTTCCGGTACCGAAGTGCTGCCGACGTGTCTACTGATCTGTAAACTTGTTATAATCAATATACAAGACATTTAGAAGTGAAACAAGCTGTTTTCCAAGTCAATTCATCTGTTTCCGCCTCTTGAATTGATAAGAACTCTTCTGATTGACTCGTTTGGGTCGCAAAACGATCCTACAAGTGGTATCAGAGCTCAGGAGGAAGAGTTCTTGCAAAAACAGTCATAAAATCTGTCTTCTACACCTTCTTTTATAAAATTAACAGAATTTTACGGTCAAAATGGATTGAATTTCTCACATTGTGTGCGTAATTGTGTTTTAACAAATCCTTGAAAGAATTGGACCTTAACTCTGCTTAAAAATTGGTAAAATTTGTAATTCCGTTTGAAAATCAGTTTGGATTAAGTGACGTCAGCAGCATTTCACACGGAATTAGCACTTGATTCCATTTGAAATTGTAATTTCGCTTGAAAAGTTCACCTAATTCCGCTTGAAAAAGTTAATTCTGCTTGTGGGTGTTATTCCGTTTGAGAAGTTTCACACGAAATTACCTAATTCCGCACCAAATTGGTATTCCGTTTGAAAGTGTGTTTCACACGAAATCAGGTATTCCGTTTGAGAGTGATTCCGTTTGAGAGGGATTCCGTTTGAGAGGTGATTCCGTGTGAAGAGGTTGATTCCGCATCAAGAGTTAATTCCTTTTGAAACTATATTTCGTTTGAAATTTGAGTTTTTGTGAAACAATTTTCCGAAACATGGTAGAGGAATTCTTCAATGCGTTTGCTACAACAGTTGCACCAGTTACAGCTGCTGAAACATTGTACAGTGAGAATGAAACGGGAACTCATCAAAAACCGCCAAAGCTCATGTATATTGAAGATTTTAAAGGATGACAGAATCGATTTGAGAACTGGGTGCAAGCTTATAAGTTTGACGCATGGTGTTCATTGGAAAAAGATTACGAAAAACTGAAAAATGAACGTGGGATTGAAAAAGCATTTTGTGACTTTTCAGAGAATGATAAATTGAAATATACAAGTGAAAAAATGATGATCAGTATTCTTCAACAAGCGATTAAAGAAGATATCTATGTGTTACTCCAACATGATGGTACTGCTAGATCAATTTGGACGACATTAATTCAAAAGTTTAAAGGAAGTGCAGATATGATCAAGAACAAAAAGGCTTTACTAAAGAAATCATTTGATATGTTTGTAGCTTTCGAAGGAGAATCAACAAAAACAACAATTGATAGATATTGTCATCTTGTTTTAAAATGGGAAGATTGGAAATAAAGAAAGACGACGAAGAATGGGTTGATAAACTAGCCGATGCATTACCACAGCAGAAATGGGGAACTTATTTGTTGATCTTAAAGCACATGAGAAAGTCTGAAAATATGAATCTGGCACAGTTTATTCAGAAGATTGAAGAACATGAGTTGGATATTCAGAAAACAGCAATCATGAAGAATCCAAATGCTCAACAAGATGTCAGTTTATACTACAGAGGAAATAAATTTGAAGCTACTCCCAGCCCAAAGATCCAAACTGGTTTCAGATAGTTCGTCCGGAACTAAGAATAGTAATGTGACACAGAGTGGTGGATCTTCGTCTTCATATTCCATCTTTGATCCAAATTACACAACACCAAGTCCTCAACAACAGAATTCAACAAACCTTCAATGCAATGTCACTTTGAATATTCAAAATGGTCAAAATCTGTCTCCGAAAATAGCAAAGCAACACATGGCATCACTCGTTGCTATGTTAGAATCATATGAAAGCTTGATTGGTGGAAAAATTGGAAATCCGATGCTTACAAAAGAAGATTATGACCAAATTGATGCAGAGGAACTTGAGTTGATGGATGTCAAATGATGTATGGCTAGTGCTGTTAGAAGGGCAGAAAAATTTCAACAAATCACAAGTAGAGATGAGTTTCGGGGATTGGCTAATTCTCCATTAGGATTTGACAAGTCAAAAGTTACCTGTTTTCATTGCAAAGGAAAAGGACACTTTAAACGAGAGTGTAAAAATCAAGAAGCAACAAGAGGATCAGAAAAGAATGATTATTATCAGAAATCCATTTTTCATCAGATTGATCAGCAACCACAAACGACACATGCACGTGCTATTGAAGATAAAAAGAAAGCTTGTCTTGTTAATCAAGATGATGAAAAAGTTGCAGAGGGGTTTAGCTGGTATAAATACATTCCACCGGGTTCAGGATTTGTTGCTCAAATTTTGGAAGCAGAATCAATCAAATCTCAGTAAAAAAAGAATACCTATTTTTCCAGAATTAGGAAATGATGCAGACACAGATGATGAAGAAGAGTTTATTAATAAAGCTAGAAAAGGTTTGGATACTGATAGTGTGACACCCCAGAAAAACCAGGAAAAACCATGCAACTTAACTAGCTTCCTCAGTGAGTACGTACCAAATTTCGGGACGAAATTTCTTTCAACTTGGGGATAATGTGACAACTCGTAATTTAGAACATCTCGTGATGCTTTGATACAGCCGGTGTGAACGCTGTGTGATTAACTTATGTGATTGTTTGCAATGAAATGTTATGTGTTTATTATGTGATATGTGATATGAAATTGTAGTGTGTTATGTATATAGGTGTATCACATGTGGATCGCACCATGTATAACCGATTTGCACCATACACCCTTGAGTCGCACAACACTCTTTCAACTATCTTGGGCTAGCCCTCGGCCCAAACGAAACCATCAGCTGGGCTCGGCTCACTCATCAGATTCTTATACACTCAGAACCTTGTGTATACCCTCATATTACTTCATTACACAAAACACACAAAACCCTAACCTCTCTCAACCTCCTTCAAAGTCGACGGCAACCTTCTACCCTTAACCCGAAGTCCCTTGTTACGAGTGTCCATGATTTCCACCGGCTAACTTGGTCAGTGTTTCATCTTAGTCCACTAAATATTAATCGTACTTGAGGCATGTGCATGTAAGATTTATTGGCTGCTATGTGATGTTGTGGTGAATAGAATAATGATTCGGATTTGCATGATGAATGCGTGTATAGATCTGAGTGAATACGTGATAATTGCAGTCAATCGGATAAGAACTCTTTATTTTGGTCGGTCATTGTTCTCATAATTACATGTGATCTTACTTTGATTCGGTCCAATAGTGTCAGGATTAGGGGGATGGTTGTCGGCCACAACATGTAAACCCTTTTTGACTATTTAATGTTATGCATGTGCAGCCATATAAAGCCAAATAAATAAGAATGATGGGCTCGGCTATTAGGTTAATTTTTGCATGTGGGTTGTCAGTGCCATGCAATGTTTCATATGTGTATAATTAGGTTGTATGAGGTAGTGACATATGTATGTTTTACATGGTGATTTGGGGATGACATAAGATTGATGGTGATGTAACTGATTATGTTGATGCTCATGTATCCGGCTCTCATATAGATAGTAACTAGAACCGAATATGAATTAGTTGGGTGCGATGTGTTTGAACTAGTATATGATAGGCGGTTTGTATGATTTGAATGTTTAATTAGGGTTTCATATGAATTACGCGATGATTGCTTGATTTGATCGATGATAGCGTGATATGGAAACTGTTAGTGGTTAATTGATTATTTACATAATTGGAAACAATATAACTGATTGCCTTGATATGATGGAAACTTGTAACAAACTGCCAATAAGTCACGGCATTAATTGGCACCACGCACACACTTGTGCGATCACACATTATGGTTACAATCGCACAAGAAGTCCATTCGCACAAGGCACCCACAGTCGCACAAGTGATGATGATGTTTGTTTAACCGTTGGGCCTTAAAGCCCAAACCCAGTCGCACAATCCAATCGGATCGCACAAGTCAACCCGGATCACACAAGACTTGTGTTGTCTGTTTGGGCCGATAAGTGCTGGACTGTTATGCTAATTATTGGGCCGTATTTGTATGTTTGGGTTTTCTGTTCATGTGGGCCGGGTGTATTACTGAATCGCACAACATGATGTGGGTCGCACAAGGCTGTGCCGACCGCACAACATGTTGGGCCGCCTGTTATTGGGCTTTACCTTTGGATAGTACAAGTATCAGATGTTATGAAATTGACTGCTACGATGTTAACGTGCATTGTGTGGTTGCCATGATCTGTGTGTATTCCTGATCTGCTAGCTCATGTGATTCTTATGTGCAATACTTGAAACCAAAAACCTGACTTGTATGGTAACCATGTTAGGATGTGGTTGACCTCTAGAAGCTTGATTGACCTTTCGTTTACCTACCGAGCAATCTAAGGTGAGGTCACACTCTACAAAGCATGAGATTCCCAGGGGTTGGGAATGGGGTTAAGGAATATGGATTCCTCGTCCTTTCTTGGGTAGGACAGTAATTGTTCAGGAATGTAATTCCTCGTCCTCACGGACAGATAACTTTACTAGACCAAAACTCTATCACGAAGTCCCTCCTATTTTATATCGACTTAATCGCCTGGCCAATGGCGAGCGGGTCATTAGTTAGATAGCGCTATTTAGGTCTGACAAGCCTCACACCGTGCCGCAGAGGACGGGCGTGAACTAATGGATCTGGGCACGTCAATGATGATAGACATTGACAGTTCAGGGCACTTAAACATGACTTTAGTCAGCAGTCGATATGGTAACGAGTCTAGTGTATACATGGGGTAGCCCCCACGGCCGAAATGCCAGATAACTGTCATGGGGTAGCCCCCACGGCTGGATTGCCAGAGTTAATGGGTTAAACAAATCACGTTTTCATATATGGGGTAACCCCCACGGCAGGGATGCCAGTTAAAGGAACTGTTTTTGGAACAACTTAAAACGAACACCCAACTATGAACCGCTCAACATTATTGTTGACTCGTTACTACATGCTTTGCAGGTCAATAGGTACTTAGCTGGAGCTTGCACAAGGAAGAGTCGTTGTGGGACATGGACAGTTGTGTGCCATGTTAAACCTTTGGGCATTTAAACTTATGTTTTGGTTTTAAACATTATGCTTCCGCTCATAACTTAAACTATGGTTGTTTTGGACACTAACTGTGTTGGTTGGACTTTTAAAAATAATTAATTGCTTGTTCAATATGATTAGTGACTTGATCCTGGTCAGTCATGCCTCCAAGCGGTGATACTCCGCGTGTGGATTTTGGGGGTGTGACAGATAGTTTTTATTTGTTCTTTGCAGATAAGATTGAGATGCTAAATGAGAAAAAGGATGCTAGATTGAAGAGAGAGTTGGAAGCAAAAATAATTGCTGAAGAAAAAGAAAAACTAGAAGCCGAGAAAACTGAAGTTGCAGAAATTTCAACAAAGAAAACTGGAGTTGAAGAAAGTTCAACAAAGAAAGTTGAAGATGAAGATCGTGAGATAAAAACAGAAGGTGATGAAGAAAAAGTAGTTGAAAAGATTGTTGAAGTAGAAAAGATAATTGAGAAAATTGTCGAAGTTGAAAAAGTCATCGAGGTAGAAAGAATTGTTGAAATTGAGAAGATTGTCGAGGTTGAAAAGACAGTTGAGGTCATTAAACCTTGTCTGAAATGTTTGGAGCCTTGCAAACATTGTGAGGAAAAAGACAAAAAGATTTGTGAACTGGAAGAGATGAAAGAGAATTTGTTGTTTGATGTGAAGTATGTGAATGAATCATATGATGTCCTGAACAACACATTGAATGGTCTGAAAAAGACAAATTCAGAAATTGAGGTTGCTATGACAAAGATGAACTCAACATTAATGACAAAGCAGAAGGTCATTAATGAGTACATTGAAGATTGTGCAAAGTTGAAGAAAGATTTGGAACTTGAAAATATTGAAAGTGAAAGAATCAAAAGGTTACTGTTGAGTTATATAACATGTGATTATTTGATTGATCGAGTTTATCCTACTGTTGCACGTCTTGAAGCTTTCAAAGATAAAGAGACGGAAGAAAAGGATGATGGTAAGAAACAAAGTGTCAAGTATAACAAGTGTCCGCCTCCAATCTATGAGAGTTATTCCCCCAGAAATCCAAACGAGGAGCGTTTAAAAAAGGCAGTCAACATCAAGTTAAAATCTAAAACCATTGATGAGTTACCAGATAATATTGATGTCACATTCACAGCGTCTGACACTGATCATGAGTCTGTATTGTTAAAGAAAGTGGTCGATCAGGTGTTGGATATGGATGAAGAGTCAAATTCGGAGTCTAAGTCAGATAGTTCAAGTTCGTCCGAGAAGAGTCTGAGTTCACCAGTCAAAAGGGTTTACAATAAAGAGTTTATGTTATCTAAAAATAATTTGAATGATGAACCTATCAAAGTAGCATATACTTTGAGTGATTCGGAAAAATTATATTTCGATGAGGAATTTCCAATAAGAGGTGTTAAACCAGAAATGATAAAAAAGATTTTCAAACTAATAGAAATTAATATTTCTGAAATAAAAAATGAAAATCTTTCTAAAAAACAAGACCTTGCACCTCAAGATTTCAACAACGCTTAAACAAGAAAAAGGGTTACAGTTCTGGTTCAGGTTATCAAAAGAAACCAAACCATAACGGTAATTACAAAAAGAAAGGATTAGGTTTTAGTTCTTCGGAAAATTATAAAAATGAGAAAAATTCTAAACCAAAAACAAAATTTGTTGCAGGAGGAAGTTCTGAAGAAGAGCAGAAGAAACCATTCTGGAAACAATCAAATCAAGAGTTTCTTGCTGAAATAAAGAAGAATGTGAAGAAATTTGCTCCAAGAGTTGACAGAAGAACCTGTTTTAAGTGTAAAAAAACTGGACACATTGCTTGGTATTGCCACGAGTCCACTTATTCAAAACAGGGAGTTTCTTCTAACTTTGAAACAAACAAGAAATGTGTTGATAAAAAGAAACAACCAACTGAGAAATCTAAGATGTTTGAAAATTCGACTTTCGAAACTGGTGAAGTTTCAAAATGTTTTTACAAAAGAAAAGTCGATTTGAATAAACAAAGATGGGTTGTAAAATCTGAGAATAGTTCTGACAATGAATCTGATTCCATAAAATCAGAGGACTCATTTGTTGAGAAAAAGGTTGAGAATTACGTTCCAGAGTTGAACGAGGAAAATTTTCTGTCATTGTCAAAAGAAAACTTAAAATTGAAAGTTGGTAAAGTTGAAATTTCAGATCAATTCTTTTCTGGTAAAGGAGAATTTGATGCTGAAAAGGTTTTCAATGGGAAAGTTAAACATATTTTTGGGAAGATGGTTGATGGGAAGGTTAAAAGTGCAAAAGATTTTTATCAATCGAAAAGATGGTGGGATAGATGTGTACCAAAATCACCCAAGGTTGGTCAGGCTTGGGTGACAGCGTTTTCTAACTAAAATCCGTACTTGCTGGAGCTTCCAAGTTGGTAATCGTGGAGCAGGAATCGGCATCATTCATGAAAATGTTTGGTTGGTAAATCTACAGGTGATATCTTTAAATTGTTATATTTTGATTTACAAGTGGTTATGGTTGATAAGTGAACCTATAAGTGGTTGAAGAAAGGTTTTCACTTACAAGTGGTAAATCAAGGACATTAAATTGTACTTGTTTTTCCTACAAGTGGTATTTTGAAGAACAATGTGATGAACCCCGATTTTACAAGTGGTAAAATCAACAAAATTTATTTTTCAGAAAAAACATTTGGTTAAAACAAACTTAAGTGTTTTGAAATCACAATGGGAAAATAGTTTGTTGAAAGGGGGAGTTCTGATTGTTTATGCCAAGTGGATGGCGATCTGAAGTGATTCGATATCAGTTGTTACTTTACTTGTACAGTTTGTTTTCAAATTTCCTTAAATGATTTTGAATTTTAGGGGGAGTAAGAAATTTTTAGAAAATCCAAAAACATTAGAAAATTTGAAAAAGTAAAAAATATGATAAAATCAAAAATGAGTTTTGTTGTCAAAAAGAGGAAATGATAGTATATCAGTGGACGATCACAACATGCTAAAGAATTGGAAAGTTAAAAAGTGATAAACGGTCTCACTGATGATGTGTCGGTAGGTTTTTACACATTTAGTAGATTGTGTCGAGATATAAACCTAAATATCAAACTTGCTTATATCGTGGGGAACATCTCTCGGATATATGGGTAACCCTGGAAATCTTGTTTGAAAGACCCCTCTTTCTGAGATACTAGGTCTTTATGCTTAGTGATATCTGGGGTATTATCTCGGGACTTCTGATTTTGCGGAAGCAATGGCCTAGTCCCCGGAGAATACTTTACGCTTGCTTGAAATAAAGCCTGCCCTTAGCATAAAAAATGATGAAACATTGAAAAATGCTAATCATGTGCTGTTGTAAAAAAGATCCTCTAAAGGGGACCCACCAAAAGTCGAAGCCGTCATCTCTCTGCTAAACGGAAGTTCTGACCTGAGCTCTCACGGCCCTCGCATTTAACCCCTTACAGATATCATCTAGGTATACTCACCTGTAAGACTGAATATTGGGATCTGGATACGGGAGCATATTCCGAGGTGGGACACGCGAATAAGTTTAAGTCTTTAAAATATTAATCTCGTATCTCGAAACCGTTGAACTTTGTGTGAGAATTTAAGTGGATCAGTATACTGACAATCTAAGTGAATTGTTTAGAACTTAAATGTTTAAAGCTTAACGGTGTTGGTGATTTGTCTCAAAAACTGATATGATCATCTTACACAAACTCACAAAAATATTGTATGTAAATATTTCTTTACTGCATTTCTTTATATCAAAAATCCAAAAAGATTTTCGGAGTGTTTTAGCATAAATTTTTGAAAAATACAAAAAGATTTTCGACAACTGAGGTTGGAAAGCTGATTTTCAAAATTCCAAGTGCTAAACATAATGAACAACAAGGTTGGGAAAGTTTGTTTGGAATGAAGAAGTTTATTTGAAATGAAAAATTTGAATATTTTGCATACAAGTGGTTCATCAAAGGATAAAATTGTAAAACTATTTCTTAGTTGGAATCTTTTGAAAAAGTTTAAATTTGTAAAAATTTTAAATTTGTGAAATTTATTTTTGGGTAGAGATTTGTGCAGGAATCAGTATAGCCAGGAATTGGTCCTGATCCTGTGGGAAGGAATGTGAGCCAGATCACGTTCTAGAACCTGTGAAAGCCAGACAGAGATCCCAGCACAATTCAAGGGGAAGTCTGCTAGTAGATTAACATCCGAGGGGGAAGAAAAAGCCCAAAGACTAATAAAGACTGAAGACTGTGAACACTCGACATTGAAGACTCGTCAACATCCGAGGGGGAGTCTGTTGGTGCATACGTCTGTCGACTTCGTCTTGTACTAGAATTGTTAGATCAGGGCACGTTGTTCGAGAAAATAGGGTTTGAGTGTGTTTGGTTAATTTCTCTTGAAATGACACCTGCCACTTTCAAGCGAAATTAACATTGTTAATTCTGCTTGAAATGGCCAGTGCCAGTTTCAAGCGAAATTAGCTTCCTTATAAATAGGCTTCGAGCGAAATCATTTGTAAGGTTCTTGTTTCCGGTACCGAAGTGCTGCCGACGTGTCTACTGATCTGTAAACTTGTTATAATCAATATACAAGACATTTAGAAGTGAAACAAGCTGTTTTCCAAGTCAATTCATTTGTTTCCGCCTCTTGAATTGATAAGAACTCTTCTGATTGACTCGTTTGGGTCACAAAACGATCCTACAAACACTATACAATATGATTCGAAATAAGAAGTTACGGCGGGGATTGAAGAAAGAACGAAAAACTAAAACCCTAATTAATGTTCAATCACTTTTTTGCTAACAAGTTCATTATAGATCATTGAATAATCAAATCACTAATCACAGACTGTTATACAAAGCAGATCACGAAGCAAGAACTAGGGTTGCATGAGGAACCAGAATCGCCAGGCTAGAGAGAGAAACTAGGGTTATGATTTCAATTATGTTTTGCTATGTATGTTGACTGAGCATGCTAGCACATTGATTTCATAGACACTTTTGTTGCATATGTTTACTCAGCATATGGACATGTTGATTTACATCACAATTCTGCTATGTATGTTTACTGAGCATGCTAGCACATTGATTTCATGAACATTTCTACTATGTATGTTTACTTAGCATACTTAGTACATGGTTTTCACATAGCATGCTTATATTGGTTATTACATTTGGTATGTTTAACGGGACAATAATACATTCATTAACATTGATCACTCCGCTCGGTAGTATGTAATGGTACCATAGGACTTGACAAATCCCGTTCCCGACTTCCTAGGTTTGTTTGGAAGTAGGGAATGAAAGAATCCGATATACATAATTGATAAACCTTTAACTTGTTAAGGGTTTATCCGATAGTCTCAAGGCTTGAATGTATGCTGTAACACCTGTGCCTTCACGGCCATCAAACAAATACCAAACCAATGAAATATTATATTTCATACTTGGGATTTGTAAAAATATGTGTATCGTTTACACATATCAACTCTTGTTCAATTTCAAGCTTTAAATCGCTTTCTGGAAGGTTATACGCGCACTGATGCGTAAATATAACCAGTTTAATCCAACAAACACTCCGGAATAGTGAAATAGGCTTAACATACCTTAAATAACCTTGACATAACTTAGACATAAGTTTTGGAAGGTTTGGTGTGGTGAAATCAAAGTTAAATCGCTTACAGGGACTAAAGTTGACAAACTGCGAAAGTATGCCAATTTGAACTGTAACAGACCTTCCGGAACATGACCATAAGTTAAACATGCCATAAATATCCTTTGCATAGCTTAGAAATAGGCTTTGAGGGGTTCGGTATGCTAAAATAAACTTTTGGGTCATTCAGGGACTAAAAGTGTCAAAAAGTGCACAAGTTTGCATTTTTACGCATAACTTACGTTCTGAATACATCCGGACATCCAAAAATTTATGTGAGCATGACTATATTATATTTTAGTGTTCGCCATAAGAAAAATCCATTCGTCGCGTCATTTGGATCGTTTTTCGCGCTTATGCGCATTCCGTCGTAATTAAGCGAACATCGCGTTCGTACGGCTAAACGAACCGACATCCGAGATATTTTTGAGCATGTTTTAAGTTCCCTATACTTTAACTTCATTTTAGAGCTTTGAAATGGGGTTAACGGGCCTTAAACGTGTCGAAAATGGGCTGAATACACAACAGGGACCAAAAGTGTAAATCTGCCAAACTTGGGCCTAGCGGTGCGCTACACTTATAGTGTAGCGGTGCGCTAGGGGTCTGCTGACCAGATTCAGAGTTTTTAAACAGCAGGCTGCAGCTGTTTGATCCTCCACCACATGTTCCCAATTGCCTAGTCATGATGATAAGAACCATTTTAAGCTTCCATAAGGTTCCGACAAGTGTACGGGTTGGATCATGGCACGTTTTCCATGAAACGATCCTAACGGTTCGGGTATTCCTATAAATACCCAACCCACACAACCTCATTTTGCACAAGAATTCTGATTTGAGAGCTCTAAGTTGAAACCATTGTTTCATACCTGAGTTCTTGGATCGGGATTAGCATTCGGGGACCCTTCGTAAGTATTCTTTCGTTCTTTTCCTTATTTTTACTGCTTTTCGAGTCAGAAAGTCAAACTTTGTTTGACTTTCAGTTTGACTTTCAGCGTTAACCAGTAATGGTCAATGCGAAGTTCGTTTGAACTTCGCAACGTGAGTGTAATCACGTTGGTTATAGTCCCTTGGGACTATGCCCACTGATTACCACGTTGTCTAGGGTCGTAGGGTAGGCGATCTAATAAATCGCCTATACCTTCGAACCCGACCCAGTTTGGTCGATCATTAGGATCCGACCAAATACATTAGGTGACCATAGTAGGTAGGGAATAACCTTCCGAGGTTATACCCTATGGTCACATCGTTTAAATAGTTGTATGATAGGTAGTTTATATGCCTTAGGTAAATTACCAGAATACCCTTTTCATGTATAATTGGTAATTAAGCATATGTAACCTAAACTTTTGTCACATAACTGATTATGTAACATGTTTAGGCATATAACACTTGTCATAGGACTAGTTAGGCGGTCCGAACGCGTTTCACGCGAACGACGCGTTAAAGTAGCATAAGCTACCTAAACGGGTCATAATGGGTCGTAAGCAGTTAGGTTAAGTTTCATTTAGTATGTAGGCTTTGTTAAACCATATCACACGAGTCTCCACACTCGTTTGGTTTTCAAACCCTAATGCTACCCAGTCTTCCGATTTAGGTCCGGTTATTTAACATAGTTACCTATATTAGGTGCCGTTTGATTCCGAGATCTCTAGCACTGTTTGGTTTGGTTTGGTTTGGTTTGATTAAGTGATTAAGTAACGATGCGTGTGTAATATGATACAAGCATGGTGGATACGCCGCTGGTACTTCCTATATATAAGTGTTTGTATGGTATTACATGTCGTCACGTTATTTGAATCATTTCAGTTTGAGACATAGAACATTTCATACAAATAACATACTTTTCACAAGACATTGATTTATAAACAACTTATCTTATACAAACACATTTTACTTGGTTATCCATTTAACCTTACATTTATTTATACTTATCATCTGATCTTATCGTTTTTCAAATGATTTAAAGACAAAGCAAATAACAAGGTTCATGACTAAACATTTTCTCAAACATAAGTCATGAAACCTATTTTCACAAAACCTATGTATCTCACAGGCATTTTTATGCTGACGTACCTATTTTCACATGTGTTTTTCAGGAGCTGTTGCATACGATGATCAAGATACACATAGGCAGACTTGGGCTTTAGTGACAATAAAAGATGCAAAACTAGTTAATTATGTTGTATTTCCTTGTTTGTTAAGACATTGTAACACTTTTAATCAATAAAACGAAACTTTAATTTCCATGGTTGTGAAACATTAATTCTGTTACAACACTCCCCGATGTTTCCGCCACGTTTTGTATGTTCCACGTGGTCGGGGTGTGACAGAAAAGATGGTATCAGAGCTAATGGTTATAGGGAATTAGGTTATTAGTAATGCTTTGACCTAGTCTATAACCTTCTTAGGACCCTGACGCGAGTTTACTTGCGTTTAGTCATAAAACAATACCGTCACCTATCCTTAGGCGACGACCACAACAAGAACATAAATTTCAAAACCGCTTTGAAAACTAATCATCTGTTCTAGGATGATTGATTACTAGGTTTTGAACCCTCTATTGTAAGGTTTTGAACTCTCTATTATATGGTTTTGAACCCCTTTGAGTTTTCAAAACTTCGTCAAGGTTTTGGGTTTTAAATAATGTGAACACGTGCAAACTGGAAGGGTGAATGCCTGTATTCTGGGTTTTCTGGCTAGGCAAGCACTTCGTATACATCTCATCAGACGCGAGACCAGTTGTGCTTACCTGGGAATTCTTGGGATGAGTGTTCACTTATAGGCGAGCATGTCTTCGCGATACATTATTTTTGACCCATTTACTTTGATTAGTCACCGTCTCATTTGTTTGCCTTAGGTAACAAACAAATGATCGCAATCTTCATGCGTTATCATTCTGTTTTGATTGTCCAATAATCTTTCACCTGTTTCTCCCTATGCCTTTCTTTTTCTTCAAGAATGTCTCTTCATCACGATGACGCCCAGATATCTGAGCAAGCAGCCAAATTCGCTCAGCGAATAGGCGAAGTAGTCCTGAAGACTGTGGAATTAGCTACTGCCATGTATCGTCTCCTGGATGAAGCCACTCAAGAGTCACCAAGACAGGCAGGACCTAGTCAGGTGACAACACCATCAGCCAATAAACCAATCGAGGAATCAAAGACCATGGATGAACAACCCCCTAAGAAGTCAAAGAAGCGAAAGGCTTCTCAGAACTTCGCCATTGTCGCTCACAATGGTCAAGCCTTCCCCAACCAACCAGCTCAACCCCCTGCTAGGAAGTCATACAATGGAACTGCACTCTTGTGCAACCAATGTAACCTTCATCATCACCCTTGTGTGAAGTGCCGCAAATGTCAGATTTGTGGACTTATAGGTCATACAGCAAGGGTTTGCACAACTACAGCTGTACCAAATCAAGCTGGCGACACTCCTGCTCAAGCTCGTTTCTCACGAGGGCTTTGCTATAACTGTGGCGAGATGGGCCATTTCCTAAGGGATTGCCCAAAGCTTGCTAAGGCAAATCTGACCCACGGATGAGCAGTTGGCCGAGTAGAAGATGTTGCAATTTTATGCTTTTGTTTCTTTCGTTTTCTTGATTGTGAAACAATCTGTCTCGTTCATAAATAAAAGTAGTTGTTCACAGATTCTGATGTACAATTGTAGTTACATATGTGTAGGATTTTCCTATGATACCTACATCAAGGAACTATGTTCCTTACAAACTACTCTTGTGATTCTCTCTTTCAAATGATCGCTCGTGATTCCCTCGAACATTTTAAGTACTCGTTTCATTCTAAGAAACAAAGTACAGAAGATAAAGTGACATTATGAGTGATCATGCTTCTGCACATCAGTGCCTTTGAATCCTTGGTTAGATAACTAAGGGTGTTTTCAAATCTCATACCCATTACGTTTTAATTTTTCAACATACACAGTACCAGTATTTCAAAACAATCTTCATGATCTCAAAACATTTCATATAGTTTGAAAACAATTTTTCTAGATGCATTGTCTATGTTATTTCAAAAACATTGGCCATGTTATCAAAACCAACCTTTCTAATTTCAAAATATTTCATATAGTCTGAAGACAATATTAACACAATACATTTTCTGATCAAGTGCATGATTTCGAAAAGCATCATTCATGTCTTTCAAAAACCTTATACATAATTTCAAAATTTATCTCGCATGATTTTAAAACATTTTTGTAAATATATCTACCTAATACACCTACTTTATGATTTCAAAAAGTATTATATATAAGGTTTCAAAAACGTTAAACACATTTTTCTTAAAAGAACCCCATGCATAGTTTTCAAAAATATTTTCCTCATACATTGACTTAACCTTCAAATTCCGCTTCATATGTCGCCTTGACATATCAGGCATCTCAACTTCATAAGCATTTTACATCATGTTTTGACCTAAGCACATCCAGTGCAAGGTTTCAAAACATTTTCAACTTCTAAAATTCATATGGGATCTTTTTATCTTTACAATTAGATCCCTGTGGATGATTATCGTTCAAATCAGAGTCCTTAATTGGATTCCTTATGTACCTTAATTCGAACACTTCGGTTCCAAATAATCGAAGTCGAATTTTCTTTTTGAATCTTTCTATCTTTATAGTTGAATTCTTGATAACGTTTAAAGTACCAAATGAAATCCACGGAATGGATTCCTAGTGTGCTTTAAATGCATGTACGCAATTTACAAGACAAATTAACAAACAATTTTGTGGTTATGTGACTATGTGTTTACTCATCTTATGTTTTCTTTTATGCATTTTGGTGTTTTTTTTACTACTCTGGATATTCTTTATCCAAATCCTTGCAGGATCTTTCATATCTTCATATGAGGGATTCGTAGCAGGATATTCAAAAGGTACTACCTTTAATCCTTAAATGGGCTTCTATGTAATAGTTAAGACCCTTGGATTATATAGTACCACTCCAAGATTCATAAGAGACCCTTTAGTGGTCTAGTCAAAAAGATTGATTCACAATTTGGTTAAAAAAAAAAAAAAAAAAAGACATCTAGTGATGTAGCTGAACAGACTCCTTGATAGTCTATTTAAATCATTTATTGATTTAGTCTAAAAGACTCTATGGCGGTCTAAGTCACGCTCATCACAGGATTGTTCATTTGGTTTTACCCTACACATTATAAAATAGACTGTGTGAACTGTGCAAGGAATTCTCTAATTATGGATGCGCACATAATTATGAAATTTAGTGCACAGAAATCCAGTAAGATTTATTATGTGAAGGAACCGATAGCGACAACAATAACAAAATGAGGACGATGTAATGGAGGTACGGTGGACGCACCAATGATGCTTTATATACTTGTATATATAGGTATCCCTCTTACGTTGCAATCATGATGATTATTAAAGTTACTAGAAGTTCAGAAATCTAGCCAATATTGTTCGATCTTTTCAACTTCATGTTTTAAATTCTTACAAGTTTCCTCTAAATAAATTTCGGGACGAAATTTCCTAAAGTAGGGGAGACTGTAACACCTGTGCCTTCACGGCCATCAAACAAATACCAAACCAATGAAATATTATATTTCATACTTGGGATTTGTAAAAATATGTGTATCGTTTACACATATCAACTCTTGTTCAATTTCAAGCTTTAAATCGCTTTCTGGAAGGTTATACGCGCACTGATGCGTAAATATAACCAGTTTAATCCAACAAACACTCCGGAATAGTGAAATAGGCTTAACATACCTTAAATAACCTTGACATAACTTAGACATAAGTTTTGGAAGGTTTGGTGTGGTGAAATCAAAGTTAAATCGCTTACAGGGACTAAAGTTGACAAACTGCGAAAGTATGCCAATTTGAACTGTAACAGACCTTCCGGAACATGACCATAAGTTAAACATGCCATAAATATCCTTTGCATAGCTTAGAAATAGGCTTTGAGGGGTTCGGTATGCTAAAATAAACTTTTGGGTCATTCAGGGACTAAAAGTGTCAAAAAGTGCACAAGTTTGCATTTTTACGCATAACTTACGTTCTGAATACATCCGGACATCCAAAAATTTATGTGAGCATGACTATATTATATTTTAGTGTTCGCCATAAGAAAAATCCATTCGTCGCGTCATTTGGATCGTTTTTCGCGCTTATGCGCATTCCGTCGTAATTAAGCGAACATCGCGTTCGTACGGCTAAACGAACCGACATCCGAGATATTTTTGAGCATGTTTTAAGTTCCCTATACTTTAACTTCATTTTAGAGCTTTGAAATGGGGTTAACGGGCCTTAAACGTGTCGAAAATGGGCTGAATACACAACAAGGACCAAAAGTGTAAATCTGCCAAACTTGGGCCTAGCGGTGCGCTACACTTATAGTGTAGCGGTGCGCTAGGGGTCTGCTGACCAGATTCAGAGTTTTTAAACAGCAGGCTGCAGCTGTTTGATCCTCCACCACATGTTCCCAATTGCCTAGTCATGATGATAAGAACCATTTTAAGCTTCCATAAGGTTCCGACAAGTGTACGGGTTGGATCATGGCACGTTTTCCATGAAACGATCCTAACGGTTCGGGTATTCCTATAAATACCCAACCCACACAACCTCATTTTGCACAAGAATTCTGATTTGAGAGCTCTAAGTTGAAACCATTGTTTCATACCTGAGTTCTTGGATCGGGATTAGCATTCGGGGACCCTTCGTAAGTATTCTTTCGTTCTTTTCCTTATTTTTACTGCTTTTCGAGTCAGAAAGTCAAACTTTGTTTGACTTTCAGCGTTAACCAGTAATGGTCAATGCGAAGTTCGTTTGAACTTCGCAACGTGAGTGTAATCACGTTGGTTATAGTCCCTTGGGACTATGCCCACTGATTACCACGTTGTCTAGGGTCGTAGGGTAGGCGATCTAATAAATCGCCTATACCTTCGAACCCGACCCAGTTTGGTCGATCATTAGGATCCGACCAAATACATTAGGTGACCATAGTAGGTAGGGAATAACCTTCCGAGGTTATACCCTATGGTCACATCGTTTAAATAGTTGTATGATAGGTAGTTTATATGCCTTAGGTAAATTACCAGAATACCCTTTTCATGTATAATTGGTAATTAAGCATATGTAACCTAAACTTTTGTCACATAACTGATTATGTAACATGTTTAGGCATATAACACTTGTCATAGGACTAGTTAGGCGGTCCGAACGCGTTTCACGCGAACGACGCGTTAAAGTAGCATAAGCTACCTAAACGGGTCATAATGGGTCGTAAGCAGTTAGGTTAAGTTTCATTTAGTATGTAGGCTTTGTTAAACCATATCACACGAGTCTCCACACTCGTTTGGTTTTCAAACCCTAATGCTACCCAGTCTTCCGATTTAGGTCCGGTTATTTAACATAGTTACCTATATTAGGTGCCGTTTGATTCCGAGATCTCTAGCACTGTTTGGTTTGGTTTGGTTTGGTTTGATTAAGTGATTAAGTAACGATGCGTGTGTAATATGATACAAGCATGGTGGATACGCCGCTGGTACTTCCTATATATAAGTGTTTGTATGGTATTACATGTCGTCACGTTATTTGAATCATTTCAGTTTGAGACATAGAACATTTCATACAAATAACATACTTTTCACAAGACATTGATTTATAAACAACTTATCTTATACAAACACATTTTACTTGGTTATCCATTTAACCTTACATTTATTTATACTTATCATCTGATCTTATCGTTTTTCAAATGATTTAAAGACAAAGCAAATAACAAGGTTCATGACTAAACATTTTCTCAAACATAAGTCATGAAACCTATTTTCACAAAACCTATGTATCTCACAGGCATTTTTATGCTGACGTACCTATTTTCACATGTGTTTTTCAGGAGCTGTTGCATACGATGATCAAGATACACATAGGCAGACTTGGGCTTTAGTGACAATAAAAGATGCAAGACTAGTTAATTATGTTGTATTTCCTTGTTTGTTAAGACATTGTAACACTTTTAATCAATAAAACGAAACTTTAATTTCCATGGTTGTGAAACATTAATTCTGTTACAACACTCCCCGATGTTTCCGCCACGTTTTGTATGTTCCACGTGGTCGGGATGTGACATATGCGATAAACATTACTGCATAAATGTTTGTATCCATAAAGCATTGGTTTTGCAAAACACACTTTTGATTTAAACTTAGGTTTATTCAAAGACATTGTTTTGTACATTTTACATATGGGATTTTTTTTTATTCAACATACATGACATTTGTTTACACATTGACATTATACAAATGGTTTGAGTAGATGCTTTTTACTTGCCATACATAGCATTTGATTATACAAGACATGGTTTACATTTGACACTTGGACATTGTTTACACATAAACATTTTGACATTGGTTTAAACAAGATATTTTTGGTGGTTATTGATTAGTGATTTACATAACGAGGCGTGTGTAATATGATAAAAGCATGGTGGATACGCCGCTGGTACTTCCTATATATATAAGTGCTTTTATTATATTACATATCGTAGCGTTATCTAAACCACTTCGACAAAGATATGATACATTTTACATAAAGACACGACATTGTTTTACAAATGACATATTTTATACGAATTCATTTTACTGGGTTATTTATTTAACCATGCATTATTCTTTTATATCATCTGATTTTCATATCGATTTTCACATGATTTTATAAAAGAAAATATTTTACAAGGTTCATGACTACTTTTTGTTAAACACTTCTTTTAACTACAAGTCATGAATCATTCATCAACAAAACCTATGTATCTCACATGCATTTTTATGCTGACGTACCTACTTTCACGTATGTTTCAGGTGCTAATGTATGATGATGTTTGTGCTAGACTTAGGCGGACTCGGGCCTTAGTGACTTAAAAGACAGTTTAATTATGTTATGTTTTCGTTAATGCAAAGACAATGTAAACACTTTAATAAATAAAATAAAACAAAACTTTAATTACAATGATTATGATACAATAATTCTGTCGCTCCACTCCCCGACGTTTCCGCCGAGGTTTGTTGTTTTACGCGGTCGGGGTGTGACAATCCAGAGGGTCATCCGTCCCTTATGAGGCTGACTCTAGCAGAAGAGAGGACGTTGGAACAACTGACGTATTAGAATATGAAACCACGAGACATTCTTACTATCATTAAAGAACAGAACCCCGAAAATCTCTTTTTGGGTAAAGGGATACCTCGGTTCAATTTCATTTATCACAAAACCAAATAAGAACAAGTAGTAAGGTGGATCCTCACTAATTCACTTCCTGACATACCAGGAAGTGTAGACAAGCAAAACCGCAAGCATAACAAAAAACAACCAACACAAACTCTAGACAAAAACTAGAGACAACTTAGCTATAACACTACATGTTTGGCATGTTCCATTTCTCCAGCAAACTCATCCCAGTCATCGAGCTCTTGACCTTCATCGAAGCTAGCTTTAATCGAACCTAGCTTTAATGGAACCGTAGAAACAATAGCTTCAGAAATCACAGGGACCGATCTCTTCTTGGTTCCAAACAGCCTCTGATTTCACTCCTGCCATATGAAGTATGCTGTCGCAGCAAGAATTAAACGACCAATAATACTCCACATCGACTTCTTAGAAGGAACTGAAAGCGACCAATCCACAATATCCTCCCATTTGTTGGATTGTAACTGAAGACCAGCCAAAGACTTCAAAGACGACCAAACCTGCATTGAAAATAGACATTCAAAAAACAGATGATTATGCGAGTCCGGCTCCAAGTAACACAACGGGCAGCAAAGCAAGTTTAAGTTGGTAGCACCACCAACATCCCATTGCTTTAATTTATCCTGCGTCTTTAACTTCTTCTTACAAATGAGCCAGGCAAGAAAAGCATGTCTTGGAATACAATTCACAAACCAAACTATCTCCACCCAAGGGACTTTATCGCTATGAGTTCTGATTGTATCCCACACTACAGAAGCTGCATATTCTAGTTCGACTTCACTAGCATCACGGCAAGCTAATGAATCAGGTGTTTGAGGACTAATAACTGGCGGCTGAATGTTGATTAGAACATGAAATAAGTCCAGCCAAGCTCTCGGCCACCTCCACTCTCCATTATTCAGAATATCGCTGACCTTAGACATAAGATTAAACCCCGCATTATGCAGCTGACGGGACGAGATAAGAGCGCATAACGGTCCTATATGAGCCCAATTATCAAACCAAGCAGAAGTAGATAAGCCATTTCCAATCTTAGAGACAATAAAAGGACGAACCCGATCACGAATGTTAATAATATTTCTCCAACCTGTCGCACTGTTACCCCTTAACCGAATTTGCCAAAAAGATTGACCTTTTATTTTGTGCTCATGAATCCAATTGACCCATATCGAATCCCACCTAGTAAGAAGACTCCAAATATGAGTAGTCATTAACGCCAAGTTCATGTCACGAATCCTCCGAATACCCAAGCCACCTTCAAATTTAGGCAGACAAACATCAGACCATCTGACTTTCGCTCTACCTTTCTTCATCGGACCTTGACACCAAAGAAACGACCTCATCTTTTTTTCTAAATCAGCAATGATTCGAGCCAGAAGAATAAAAACAGAAGCCCAATAAATATGCATGGATGATAAAATAGAATTAATAAGCTGAAGATGCCCAGCAAAGGACAATGTTTTATATTTCCAACTATCAATTCTAGATTCCAACTTTTCAACCAATATCTTGCAATCCTTGTAGACGAATCGCGACGAAATAAGAGGCACACCCAAGTAGCAAACTGGAAGAGCTCCTTCCTCAAACGGCATCAGCTGTAAAATACTTTGCTTATCCTCCCTAGAAACGTTTCCAGAAACACAGTACTCTTTGCCATGCTAGGCACAAGGCCCGACATATTCTTAAATCTTTCCAACCCTTCCATTAAAACCCTAGCCGAGGACACATCACCTCTAGTAAACATAAACAAGTCATCCGCGAAACAAATATTCACAATTCTTTGTTTTTTTTACACATATTATGAAACTTGAAATTGGGGGATTTAATCACCAGATCCTTCAAAATAAGCGTTAGAGCTTCCATAACCATAGTAAATAAGTATGGCGATATTGGGTCCCCTTGTCGCAATCCCCTTTTACCTCTAAAATAACCATGGATATTACCATTAACTCCAATCGAGAAGGAGACAGTAGTAACACAAACCATAATGCAGCTCACCATTTTAGGATGGAAACCAAAACCCACTAACAGGGACTTTAAGAATGACCATTCTACTGTATCATAAGCCTTATGTATATCAACTTTGAACGCACATTTAGGAGGACCAATATTGCCGTGGTAGTTATGCATTAACTGTGACAACTCAAGATTTCACACATCACTGACTTCGTAATTCTGGTTTTGCAATTTGGTTTACGTGGTGTCTGTGCAGTTTATCTGGATGATTAATTATTGTGTGTAATGCTTGATTATTATTTGTGTAGTGTTACATATAGTTTAATCAGAGTTTAATAATAATGTTTTTCGTCACCACTCACTTCGACGAAAAATAGGATCTTTCGCCAACCACGACTCGACGAAAAATGGGTCTTTCGTCGAGGAGGGTCTTTTGCCGATAAGGGCTTCGGCCCAACCCATTTCGTGGCCCAACTGTTAAACGTTATGTAATTATAAAACCCTTGTAACCGCTAGTCGTGAACAGAAAACCCTAGAATCTCCTCTCCCTTCTCAATTTCTGTGCGACGGCACTTAGGAGGCCCCAAAGCTTTCCCATCTCGATCCTTCAGATCAATACGGTATTGCGGTTAGTGTCTTGGCCTTGTTCGATAGATTAATTTCGATGTGTTGTATTGTGATTGAATGATTATTGTCGCATGAACTGTTGTTGTATGCGTGTCACGATGTAGCCATAACTAATGATTAGGGTTCATGTTTTGATCTATGATTGCACATAAATGGATGGTGATTGCTGTCAATGATTCGTTGTTAATGATCGGCGGATTTAGGGTTGCATAATGTTAGATGATATTCATTAGTGTTATACGATATGAACAATTATTATGAGAAGGTGAATCCGATTATGTATGATCAGCTTAGGATTAATAATGAAGAAGAGTTCATGAATTAGTGTTGCACGATGTTAAAGTGTTGCTGGAATAATCACACTGTTAACGATTGTATAGAATAGATGTTGTTGTAGAAACCAGGACGATCTGTTGATGATCAGCAATGAAGGAGTTCCCCACGAATAACTCAGGTCGAAGAAAGACCAAAGTCTTTCGTCACATTCATCTCCTGACAAAATATGATTTTCCGTCACATGAGTCTTTCATCACATTTACTCACGACGAAGAATGATTCTTCGCCGCAAGGGTTTTTCGCGGTGCAAATAGACAGTACAGTAAACAGTTTAAGGTGTATGTGAGAATGAATACTTGTGTTTACACCTTGCATGATAACAATATTGTTAAGAATGAGAAACTTGAGTGGTTTTGTGTGGGTAGAACATGCATCTGTTTTGTATTGATTTGTGACATTCACATGTGATTTGATACTTCGCCCAATCTGTTATGATTATTAGGACATATGAGTTGTGACTTTCTGTTAGTGGCATGGTAGTAATGATTAACCAGAAATGAGGGTTTTTGACTTAAGTGTTGTGAGTAGTCAACTTATTTGTAAAACGTTGTTATGCACTATGTACATGGGATGTAGACTCGTTGTGATCTGAATACTTGCTATGTGATACACTGTGGTGTTAGCAGCTATTGCAGTCTATGAGAAATACGTGATTTAGTTGTTATGAAACGTGTATTTTCGTAACAACTATTGGAACATGAACTTGTGTTGCAAACATGTATGAAATCTAAATGTTTACTATGTGATACGTGATTTGGATATGTGATTGTGAAACTGACTACTCTTGGTAACCACGGTAGGGTTTGGTTGACCAATTGGGAATGGGTAATGTAACGTAACATACCGAGCAAATCTAAGGTGGTTCACTGCTCTTTTTCCAAGCATGCGTCCCGGGGAGGGACATCTGGTAAACGTTCCGGGGAGGAATGTCGAGTTATTGGGATGTTGGTTATTACACTCATTTTGATCATTAAGTCCCATCATTTACCGATTGCCGGGGAGGCAACGGGGTTATTAGTTGATAGCGCTATTAGGTTTGGCACCCTCACACCGTACCGGGGAGGACGGTCGTGAACTAATTACCTTAACCACTTGACCAATGTATGATAGAGCATTGGGGTTTGGGCAAATAATCTGGAGCCATCGGCGGTAATCGAGTTAATAACAACATCAAATCTCTGAAATGTTTTAAACTGATATCTGGTAACTAAACGTGTTAACAAACTTTGAACTCACCAGCATTGTCTGATACACTTGTCTGCATGTTTGCAGGTCTATAGGCTTATATCACTGGGACTTGCTGTCTGGGATGCTGGAGTGGTCATGGGTCGACTTGTATGGAATCATGAGACACGTCTGAAGGCTTTTATACTCTTGGATTATGAAACCCTTAATTAATGTTGGATGCTTCCGTTGAAATGTAAACAATGCTTTGTAACGAATGTTTTAATAAATGAAAGTTTTATTTGATTTAATACTATGAGTTCAATGTGATTGGTGGCTAGATCCTGGTACGTCTCACGCCTCGTGGAGTTTCCCGCATGTGGTATTTTGGGGGTGTGACATTAACTCTTGAGTCAACAGAATATTATCAGAGATCCGTCTCCCAGGAACAAAGGCTGATTGATTAATATCCACAACATCATCTAAACCAACCTTTATTCTATTTGTGATGATTTTGCTGATGCACTTATAAAAGACATTGCAACAAGAAATGGGACGATAATCCAGCACCGAATTAGGGGTGTGCACTTTAGGAATAAGCGCCAAAATAGTATGATTAATCTCCTGAAGCAACTTCCCATTAGTAAAAAACTCTTGGATAGCACAAGAGATATCATTGCCCTCTACATCCCAAAAATATTTAAAGAAGGCAACTGAAAAACCATCCGGGCCAGGTGCTTTATCATTGCCAATTGAGAACATGGCTTCCTTTATTTCCTCTAACGAGACATCCCGAACCATATTCTGAGCCTTCAATGGGCACAACCTCCGATGGAACAACTCAGGATCCGTGAACTCTGAGATACTACCCTCAACGCCTAAAAATTGAGAATAATGATCCACAAGAGCCTTTGGCACTTCCATCCCTTCAAAAATGGTATCATTTCGATCTTTAATGTAGTCTATACGGGTAATGTGATTCCTGCATTTAAGGGAGTTATGAAAATAGTTTGAGTTTGAATCGCCTACCTGGAGCCATTCCACCTTGGACTTTTGTTTCAAAAAACGTTCCTTATCCAATTTAGCTTCATTAAAAACCTTGACTACATCCGCCTCCTTTTCACGCAAAGAAACATTAGACAGGTCCCCATCTATGGCCATTTGTACCGCATCCAGCTCCGCTCGTAATTTAACGACCTTCGCATGTAGATTTCCTTGCTTATACAGCAGCTTGCACATAGGAGATTTCAGTAACTTCAATCTCTTAACTACACAATACATACGATTTCCAGTAAACGGCAATACCCAAACTTTAGAGACCGCCTCCTTAAATTCAGCCTTGTGAACTAGAAAATTAGCAAATTTAAAAGGCTTCGGACCCAGTTTAGCGACATTGGGAAGCTTCAGGATACACGGACTATGGTCCGACACACGATATGGTTGGAAAACAGCATGAGCCGATGAATATTCTACCAGAAACTGCGCATTACCCATGACTCAATCAATTTTCTTCAGTATACCTACTCCCTTTTTCGGCTTTTGATTACACGTATAATGTAGCCCCCATTGGTTTATATCCAACACCTCAATTAGTTCCACACACTCCTTGAAGTCCCTCATAGCCCTAGTAACTCTTGATGAACCATAAAGGTTGTCCTCCAGGTTTAATGATGAGTTAAAATCACCCAACAAAACCCATGGTTTATTGTTCACAAAGCCCTTATGAACCTTTAAATTCTGCCACAAATCCTTCCTCTTAACATAGTCATTATCTACATAGATGAAGGAGCAAAATAATGCTTTACTATCAGCTTTATAAATGACTTGAGTGTGCATAACCTGATTAGTTTGAGATATGACCTTTTTTTTTTTTTTTTTGGGTAAAGGGTTACCCCGGTGATTCTGTATATTCACAACCAAAACAAATAAGTAGTGTAGAGAGTCTACACTAGTTCAATCATGGGACAGGCCCCAAGAAAGTATACCAAACATCAAACCAAAACAACCAGAAACAAACAAACATAAAAACTACTAGACTAACATCTAGACAACCAACATTACGAAAACCCTACTCAGCCTCCATCATCATGACCGAGTTCCCCACCAATTTCCCACTCTTCAAGCAGCTTCCGCACATTTGCAGTATTCTTTAATTTTGCTCCCATTAGCTTGTATCTCACTGTCTTTAAAATCACTTCACTAACCATCTCCGGAGGTCTCAGCTGATTTTTGAATAACCGGTTATTTCTCTCTTGCCATATAACATAAGTAGTAGCTGCCACTAAAATCTTAGCAACATAAACCACCACCGATTTTGACCGAGCACGAGCAAGTAACCAATCTACAATTTCTCTCCATTTCGGGTTAACCGAAGACATACCCACCTTTTGCCTCACTATATGCCAAACTTGAGATGAAAACTTACATTCAAAGAAGAGGTGAGGATGAGAATCGAAATCCTCATAGCACAAAAGACAACACATCATATTCATATTTTTCCTCCTTGCAATATCCCACTTCAGAATTTTGTCTTGGGTTAAAAGTTTACCTTTCATGACCAACCACATCATAAAAGCATGACGAGGGATACATTGGGCGAACCAAACTATATTGCACCAGTTAACTTCCGGCTCCTTGTATCGAACCGAGTGCCAAACATTCGAAGAAGAGAAATCGTTTAACTCATTACCATCCTTCCATAATAATGTGTCTTGTTTTGTTGGATTTAACTGTTTCTGATCTAGATGGATGAGCACGGGAAACAAGTCTCTCCAAGCCATCGGCCATCTCCAAGAACCATTAGAATATACATTAGCCACTGAATCATCTAGCTGAAAATCAGCATCGGTGATGGTTCTCGGAGTTAGAAAGTCGCCTAACGGACCCAAATCACTCCAATAATCAAACCAGGCCGAAGTCTTTGCACCATTACCAACGTCCGACCAAATATGTTGTCGAATCAAAGGCCGCAACTGAATCAATTTTCTCCAAGACCAACAACAATTAGTAGGAGTTTTGCAAACCCAAAAACTCTTACCTTTTAAATGATAGCTATGAACCCACTGAACCCACAACGAATCACGCTTAGCAACAATACTCCAAATGTGAGAAGACATAAGAGCCTTATTCATATCCCCAATCCGTTTAATGCCCAATCCCCCTTCATATTTTGGAGTACAAACAGTTTTCCAAGAAACTTTGGACTTACCTTTATTAAACGAACTCTCTTGAGACCAAAGGAAGTTTCGCATTCTAGCTTCTAGCTCCTGAATTATCCTAGCCGGAAGGATAAAAACAGACGACCAATAAATATGCATGGAAGAGAGGACAGAAATAATGAGTTGTAGTCTACCAGCAAACGAGAGCAGCTTGTTCCTCCAATTGGTGATACGTTTCTCTAATCTTTCGATAAGAACACGACAATCATTATACCCAAGTCTAGATGAAATTAGAGGCACACCCAAATATCTAACAGGCAATTTTCCTTCCACAAATGGCATAATGTCCAGAATAGCATCTTTGACATGACTTTTAACATTGCAAAAGAAGATCGTGCTTTTCTGATTACTAGGAACTAACCCCGACATCTTTGTAAATTTAGAAAGAGAAGTCAAAATACATCTCGCCGAATTTACTTCTCCTCTAGCAAAAATGAACAAGTCATCCGCAAAACAAAGATTGATAATTTGCTGTTTCTCACATTTGTTATGAAATTTAAAGGATGAATCAATACGAACCGCATGCTGAAGAATAGCCGTTAGGACTTCCATGACTAGAGTAAAAAGATAAGGAGAGATCGGGTCCCCTTGTCTTAAACCGCGGCCACCTTTGAAATAACCATGCACAGACCCATTGACACAGACCGAAAATGAAGCCGTAGAGACCAAAACCATGATCCAATCAACCATCTTGGCGTGAAACCCAAACCCAAGTAACACACTCTTGAGGAATCTCCAATCAACAGTGTCATAAGCTTTCTGGATATCAACTTTAAAAGCACACCGAGGAGGACCCATACTTCTATGGTAATTATGCATCAATTCTTGCGTAAGCATAATATTATCAGATATTCTCCTTCCCGGAACAAACGCCGATTGATTAATGCTAACAATATCATTAAGCACACCTTTTATTCTATCAGTAACAATCTTACTTAAACACTTGTATAGAACGTTACAACAAGCAATCGGCCGATAATCAATAACAGTCGCAGGAGTTGTCACCTTCGGAATAAGAACAATAGTTGTGTGATTCAATTCCCGAAGAAGATTACCTGTCTCAAAAAAATCCAAAATGGCACTAGTAACATTAAAGAAAGCGGCTGTATAGCCATCCGGACCAGGAGCTTTGTCAATGCCAATAGAAAACATAGCTTTTTTTACCTCCTCCACAGTTACATGTCGAATCATATGAGAAGCTTTTTGAGGATCAATGACTTTAGCAAATAAATCTGGAGCCGGAGAGAGAGAAATATCCCCTTGATTACCGAAAAAATTCTGATAATGATTAACAAAAGCTTGATAAACCGCATCACCTTCATAGAGATTTCCATCCGAACCTTTAATCACATCTATACGGCTGCAATGATTTCTGATTTTAAGAGAAGAATGGAAAAAAGCAGAGTTTGAATCCCCCGCCCTTAACCAATCAACCTTTGACTTCTGTTTAAGAAAACGTTCCTCATCCAGCGAAGCTTCTAAAAACTCACGGCTAGCCTCCTTTTCAGCCACACGGAGCTCGACATTACTCGGGTCTAGATCAATACGTTGCTGAATGTCATCCAGTTTCAATCGAAATCCTTCCACTTTCTTGTGAAGATTGCCTTGCTTGAATAACAACGAGCGAATCGGATGCTTAAGCAACCGAAGTTTCTTCACCAATCGGAACTGATGAACTCCATTCACATTAGATTCCCAAGTGTTCTTAACAATTCCCAAAAATTCTGGTTTGTAAACCAAAAAGTTAGGAAATTTGAACGATCTCGGCTTCACTCTACCAGCTTCCGGAAAAGATAGGATACACGGACAATGGTCGGAAATTCTGTAAGGCTTGAAAAAAGCAATAGATTTCGGATATTCAGCAATAAACGCCGTGTTTGCCATGATTCGATCTAATTTCTTCATAAGGCCTATCCCATTTTTCGGCTTTTGACTCCAAGTATAGTGGATCCCCATACGATTAATATCAACAACCTCAATATCATCCACGCACTCTTGAAAATCTCGCATACCAATAGAAACCGACGACGAACCCATAGAATTATCTTCAATGTTCAAAGCCATGTTAAAATCACCCATGATACACCAAGGTTTATTCCCAACCAGAACTTTGTGCAAGGACAAATTATGCCATAATTCTTTACGAGAGACGTAATAGTTATCAGCATAAACGAAAGAGCAAAACACCATTCTATTATCAATTTTAAAGACAAGCTGAATATGCATAACCTGAGGAGACTGCGACAAAATCATGACATCAAAAATAGCCGGGTCCCATCCGATGATAATTCTCGTTCCTTTGTTACAACACCCCCCATTAGAACTCCAATCCCACGAGCGAAACACGGATTTACACACTTTACTCAAATTACCAACATCCACATGAGACTCCAGAATCACACACAAGCTCAAATTAAACTCTCTGACTGCCTGACGAACCTCCTTCTGTTTGAGAGGGCGGTTCAACCCCCTAATATTCCATGATGCAATACTAACCATTGATAACTATCGGAGGAGGAGTGCTTGCCCCTTTGCTTTTGATATTAAGAGTACCTTCCGTCAAAAAACTATCCGTTTCATTGTACACTTCTTCTACATCGTCATCAGTGTCCTCATTGCCCATACCCGAATTCTTGATTCTGGCACCCGAATCATCATCCATTTCATTGAGAATATCAAAAGGGTTATCCGATCTATTACTATTCGAAGTAGAAGCCTTGTTACTAACTCCCTTTGGTTTCGGTCCAACAGGACGATATTCAAATCTGGATTTTTGAGTATTGACAGGAATTCCGACTTTTTTAGCAGCTTTTTTACCATAGACTTCTGTGTACCCATCCTGATCCACCACTTGGATCTTTTTGGTTGGTCGTTTTTTAGGAACATTCCGATTTTGCTCATCATGCAAAGACTTGATTGGTTTCATCGGTTGTTTCGGACAGTTATCAATATTGTGACCAAACACACAACAGCTCGCACACCGATGTGGGCTCCATTCATACTCCACATACATCGTTTCTTTAATAAAACCCTCTCCTTCCGATTCAGGAATGGCCATAGTAATCTCCTCCCGAAAGTCTTTGTCAGCCGAAATTTCAATTAGGGCTCTAGCATAGCTACTCCTACCCCATGAGTCCAAACACATAGACGTAGTAAACTGATCCAGCATCTTTGGTTCTCCAATAGTTGTTGCAATAAGGCTAAGACCATCTTCCGTGTAAGCTGCAATAGGCACTTCATGAATTTTAACCCATAATTGTACCTTCTTGACCTCTTTCTTTTCAAGTTTAGTAGTTGGGGTCCAATTATTAAGAAACAAAGGTTGCGACCGAACTATCCATGGCCCATCCTTAAGAACATTCGACATACCAGTTTCATCTTTAAATTTGAAGAAGAAAAAACCGTTCGCATTCATCATAGTTTTCTGTAATCCATATTTTTTCCAGTTCACACGCACAAAATAATCAACCACTAGGAAAGCCACACGATCTCCTAGAAAGTACCCATAAAGGGTGTTAGCTAGCTTATCTTGCACCGTACGGACAGATTCCTTCGGTAGTACAATATCACAGCCCTCTTGTACTACGGAACTAGCCAAGGAACGAAAATTAATTTTCTTTACATTCTGAGCACTTACCGATTCAGCATATGACATAGGCTTAGGTATAGTTTCATTAACTCCCGAATTCGAACCCTCACATACCGTTTTTTCTACAACCGGCTACTTCAGCTTATCTAGAACCTGGTCGCTAGTTTCATCATTCTTCGGCTCCTCAAGATTCTGATCAGATTTCAGATTATCAACCATCACCGGCTCTGTGATCTTAATTAATTCATCAATTACATTGATTTTCTTAGGTTCCGATTGCGTATCCATGTCCGGTGAAGATTCCTTGGCAGCATCAACCACAGGAACCGGCTCATTGAATACATTGATTGGTCTTGGTTCAGCATTCGTCTTGAAAATTCCCCTACGCGCAGGTTTCAGAATGCCATCATTCAAGACATGACTACCGCCGCCCTTAGAGAACAATGGAGGCTTTCCACGATCAGGTTGAAAGTCAGATTTCTTACGACCATCCATTCTGAATAAATCTCCTCTCTCAAATACTACGTATACCAGAAACCATGCACCACAAGAAGACCAGAAAACCGAAAAGACACAAGAAAACAAAAAACAGAAAAAACCCCAAACTAGCAAACCCTAATCCATAGTTCTTACAAAATTGAATAGCGAAATTGGTAAATCTATGGTTGACTAACCAACAACTCTATGCAGATTGATCAAACACAAGAAGAGGGCGGCGACTCAGAAACAAAAAGAAAACCCTACTTCCAAACGGACACAAATGCTAACTAGTTCGTTACACAGATTTAGCAAGCCAAATCAATGATCACAGACTGTTATACATTTGATTACGCAAAGAAGGAAGGATCAGCAAGAAGAAAAAATCGCCATGCTAAGAGAGAGCATTAGGGTTTAGAGGATCCATGTAAAGAAAAAATCAGCAAGAAAATTTGAGATATGACCTTGAGATCAACTATATCCACATTCCATCCAACAATTATCCTAGTGCCTTTATCACAGATCGCCCCATTAGAAGTCCAGCTCCACCTTCTACAAATATTGCGGCAAACATCATAAACTTTTGATACATCAATATGAGATTCCAAAATAGCACAAACATTGAGATGGTTTTCATTCACAACTTCCTGAACCTCTTTCTATTTAAGGGAGAGATTCAATCCCCTAATGTTCCAAGAAGCAATGCTACCCATTAAAACTCGCTGAACCGGGAGTGCTTGCCCCCTCAGAATTTGCTTTAACACCTGCTTCCATGAACTTAGCAGTCTCGTCATATACCGTTTCAATATCCTCATCATCATCCAGGTCTACCGCATTACGAGTGCTTTGAGAATTACATGGATTATCCTTTGTATTAGAATTCGAGTGCATAGATTTTCTAGAACCATCACCTTCCTTATCCAAAACAGAAAACGGGTTAGAGATAGGCACCACTTTAATATTGCCAAGTTTCCTCTCCAAGGGTCTATAAACCAAAGTCGGTTTACCTTTGTTAATCATAACACCCTTCTTTTTATTAGGCTTGCCTTTATTTATGATAAAACCATCAGCATCTTTTTCTTCCATATTATTCTGTATAAGTGTCACACCCCGACCATGTAAAACAACAAATCGTGGCGGAAACGTCGGGGAGTGCTGTAACAGAATTATTGTTTCATAACCATGGATACAAAAAGAGTTTCGTTTTATTGATAATATTAAACATTAACATTGTCTTAACATAGAACAAACAAGTTTCATATCGACTATCATAGTTATTATGTCACTAAGGCCTTGTCCAGATCCTATGTGACGCATGCATCCTAGAAATCACATCATTCAATAACACCTGAAACATATGTAAAAACAAAGTCAGCAAAGAAATGCTGGCGAGTACATAGGTTTTATAAGAGTGTTGGAATCATGGCTCGTTTATATGTTGCAGTACTTTATTAGACCTCAAGAGTCAAAAATACAAACCTCGTTTTTGAAAAGTGTATTGCAACATAACATAATCAACTCAAATCAAGTTGGTTATAGTTTATAAAATCTCATAGCCATGATTCTTAACCCCAAAAACATTTGTTTTAGTAAAACGACTCGTAAAACATCTCGTAAAAACTCGTATGGTTTTTATCTTTTAGAAAAACATCGTTGTGTGACATCGTTTCAAATCGTTTACCCAAGTGAACTAAATAACGCCACGGTATGTAATATAATGAAAACACTTATATATAGGAAGTACCAGCGGCGTATCCACCATGTTTTCATCACATTACACCGGTCCCGTTATCTAAACACTAACCAAAAACCAATCGTTTATTCAACTCGTTTAACTTGTTCAAATTGTTTCAAAATCGTTAACTCGTTTAAATCGTTTCCAAATCGTTTAACTCGTGTAAGTCGTTTAAATCATCCTCGTTTTAATTGTGAAAACTATTTATGGTCATCTCGCTAATAACATTCAAACCTTCGTGACTCGACTATCTCGTTTCTCGCTTCTTGCATTAACAAACCACCAAAGGGTAAGTTAACTATCATCAAATTCAGTCATTACCCACGACACCCACACATAACCATGGGTGCAGTACGATAACGGGATTTGTCAGATCCTATGGTACCATAACCTAATACTTGTCGGTTCGGCCAAAATTAATGAATGTCATTCGTTATGTAATTACAAACAACAAGTTCGTTCACATTATTGAAATCGTTATTAGTTTAGTATAAACCATTTTAATCGTTTTTGAAATCATCGTTTAAACCTTGAAATCATTTTGTACATATGAATCACCCCAAAACAATTGAAAACAGTAAAATAGGGGAACTATGTACTCACATGAAGTGCAAAGTATCCTCAATCAATAGAACTTCAACAACTCAAGTAAATCAGAGAAATCAAGCAGCACCTAGTAATCGAATCACTAGTCAAACAATAGACGCCTAAATCGGAAGATCGGACAGAATGAGGTCTTGTAAACCAAATGAGTGTTGGAACTCATGTGATATGGTTTAACAAAGCCTACATCCTAAATCAGAACCTAACCTAAGTGCTTTCGACCCATAGCGACCCATTAAGGTAGCTTACGCTACTTTTTTTTGGGTAAAGGGTTACCCCGGTGATTCTATATATCAACAAGCAAATAAAACAAGTAGTGAGGAGAGATCCACACTAGTTCAATCATGAGACATGCCCCATGAAAGTAAACCAAAAAGAACCAGAATAAACTAGACAAACACCAACAACTAGACAAACATCTAGACACAAAGGACACACTAAACTAATCAGCCTCCGTTGCCTCTACCATCACCACTTAGGATATCCCATTCCTCTAAGAGTCTTCTCACATTTGCCGTGTCTTTGAACTTCACCCCTAGTAACTTGTAACGAACAGTTTGTAGGATTGTTTTGCAAATAGCATCTGCGGCCTCGTATGATTCTTAAACAAACGATCATTCCTTTCCTGCCATATAACATACGCGGACGCTGCCACCACCAATTTACTAATCAAATAACCTGCTGACTTCGAGTTGGACCGCAAAGACAACCAATCCACAATAGGCACTAGCTTTGGTTCCACACTAGACATGCCTGCCTTTCCACGAACACCATTCCAAACTTGCATTGAGAACGGACATTCAAAGAAAAGGTGCGGATGAGAATCATAATTCGTATAACACAAAGGGCAGCACATCATATTCATGTTTTTCCTCCTCTCAAAGTCCCACTGAATAATCTTATATTGGGTTAAAAGTTTCCGCCTCATAATCAACCACAAAAGAAAAGCATGCTTGGGAATACACTGAGCGAACCAGACAATGCTAACCCATTGAATATCAGGCTCCCTCGACC
>JARYGA010043021.1:0-81301 GCA_030545235.1 Helianthus tuberosus
TTGATAGTTGAAGTGTGTCACACCCCTTTATGCAGCGGAAGCACGAGGTGTGATCATGAAAGGTTCTCATTGCATACGAAAAGTAAACATACTACATGCTCGTAAAAATAACTTCAAACCATTAACATTTCATAACGGAAAACATGGTTTAAGTGTTTACATCACAAGACAGCATTTTGTCAGACAAGTTTAGAACTTTATTCAAAGATAAATAAAAGCGACGTCCAAGAGCATGAGTAAAACCGCGAGCACATCCATCCTAGTTACCTGAAATACATGTGACTTTTGGAAAAACGTCAACATAATGTTGGTGTGAATTCATGCAATTTTTGTATTTCACGTTTGTATACTTTGTATGAAAACATAATGTGACAACTCGAGTTTCCGACATTCTTTATTCGCATTTATTGCACGTTGACTTTGACTGTCTAGTTGTTTGACTCGTCTGATTTGTAACACTTTGTATGATAATAAAAGTATTATGTTTGCTTGGTTATGTGTTGATATTATAGCATGAGACTTAGTGTATTTGAAATAACATAAACTACTGAACATATGAAACAACTCGATGAAACAGAGTTGTGATTCGCCATGAACACACTCGACGAAACAAGGCTGTTTCGCCAAACTCATCTCGACGAAACAGACTGTTTCGCCGGCCCAGTTTCGCCAAAGGCCCAGTACGGCCCAGAACGTTATTTCGTGAATACTTATGTGAAACGGGTTTAGTTTCACAAGTTAGGCAATCAGGAAACCCTAGAACACTCTCCCTTTTGTGCGACGGCAACAACCATCGTTTACCATCATTCCTAGCTCTTGAATCCGTGTTTGTTCATCTCTAATCGGTTAGTATGTGTTCGTTAATCGGTTTCTTGATTCTGTATCATCTTGCTTCATGTTTGTTTGAATGATTGATGCGTGTTACTGCTGCGATTCTAGTATGACGGTGATATAGATTTCGATGTGTATGATATGATATAGTAGGATATATAAATGATATGCGAAACTTGATATAATCGAATGCTCGGTTCTGAATGTTGTTTATATGGCCTGATTCTGATTACATTAGTATCTTGATAGGGATTGATGTGATGATGTTGTATGTTATTTGATATGCTATACACATAAACTAGGGTTTATGCTAGACAATGATTCTTGGATGGTTGATTTATGATGATTCGATTTGCACATTGATCTTCATATGATTTCTGCTTTTGATGACGGCTGTTAAGATGGTTTAGGGTTTCTGTGTTAAGGTTGTATCTGTTATGACGTATCTGAACTGTCCGACGAAACAGAACTCTCGGCGAAACAGAATGTGTTTCGCCAAGGGCGGTCGACGAATTAGACCTCTGTTTCGCCAAACATGACCTCGACGAAATAGAATGTGTTTCGCCAACTTATGTGTTTCGCCAACTTGTGTGTTTCGCCGAACAGTTAATCTGCACAGTAACTTGAGTTAATTCTGTTAAGCATTAACTGGAATATTTAACTGCTGATAAGTGTAACCATCTTGTATATGATTGTGATTACGTGCTACATGTTTATACGTGAACAAATTGAACACAAACTGATTTCACATACGTGCCTACTTTAGGACGCGATTGATTACTTGTGAGCATACACTTAGCATACCGAGCAAACCAAGGTGAGTTCACACTCTTACCAAGGCATGGGATTCCCCAGTTGGGTTGGGAATGGGATTGAATGATTACCTGTACTTACATTACCACTAGACTACTTACCACAGTCCTCGGATTGGGAAGGATGCCTGTGCCAAACTCTACGTAAAGCCTACGTACTGTCCTCGGTTTGGGAAGGACACTAGTGTTTAAACCTACGTAAATCCTACGTACTACTGTCCTCGGATTGGGAAGGACACCAGCACTAAACCTACGTAAAACCTACGTACTACTGTCCTCGGATTGGGAAGGACGCCAGCGCTAAACCTACGTACTCGCTACGTACTGTCCTCGGTTGGGAAGGGCACTTACGTAAAACCTACGTAAAATTTTACTTACTACTATCCTCGGATTGGGAAGGATACTTATGGTTACAAATAGTCTAGTGGATATACAACATGGGAAGCCCCCACCAATAGAACGTACTATCGGCCCAGTAGAGCCACACGTTACATACGAACTTACTATTACGCATTTACTTTCTGTGAACTCGCTCAACTAGTTGTTGACTCTCTGTCACATGCCTTGCAGGACCTTAGGTACTTTTGGAGCTTGCACGGGAGGCACGGTCGTTGTGGACATGGATTGTGAAATGTGTTGTTAAACATTATGACATTTTGTACTTAAACTCATGTTGGGTTTCACTTTAAATGCTTCCGCTACACACTTGTTATATTTGGTTTTGGAAACACCTATCGTATTGATGAATGACTTTTACTATATACTTATGTTCAATATGATTGGTGGCTTGATCCTGGTCAGTCACGCCTCCAAGCGGTGATACTCCGCGTGTGGATTTTGGGGGTGTGACAGATTGGTATCAGAGCCATTGGTTATAGAGAACTCGGTTTTAATATGGGGAAAACGATTTTTATTAAAACCAGACTATAACCAGAACAGTGCTCTCAACGATCCACAACGACGCCTCGCTCCACGTGCAAGACTCGACATCCTAGGTAATAAGGTTTATGTTTATTACCTTACATACTTGATAGAATTACATAGAACTTTGCTCGTGGTATGCTCAGATTACAGAACCTACTATAAGTTATTGCTTGAGAATACTGTGTGCTCACTCTCTTCGCACTATTCGCGAACCTCTCACCCACATGTTCTCCTTGATGTCAAGATCATGGGTGGACGCGTTAACCTAACTCAAGCCCAGTTGGCGGCTTCGATCACTGAACAAGTTACCGCAGCACTCGCAGCTGCCCAGGCAGGAGGTGTAACCTGCCATCACCACTTACTCTAGGATCTTTAGATCCTACTCTCGTAAACCAACACTCGTGCTCAAGTATGCTTGCTCTTACGCACACGACAAGTCAACACGCTCAGCCACCTGTGTGCACATACACGACTTTTATGGACTGTCGTCCTACTACTTTCAGCGACACTGAAGGAGCTGTTGGACTCCTCCATTAGTTCGAGGAACTCGAATCGGCCTTCGAATGTGCGAATGACCTGAGGCTCGTAAGGTGAATTATGCCACTGATATTCTCGAAGGCACTGCGCAAACTTGGTGGAGCGCGCAAGTTACGATACTGGGGCGGGCGGCTGCTAATGCCACCCCATGGAATGATTCTAAGGAACTGATCAAACGTGAATACAGTAGTTATGATGCCATCCACAAGTTGGAAGTGGAGTTCTTTAACATGAAGATGACGGGATCAGAGATAGAAGCGTGCAAGATTACGATCCAACAAACTGGCAATTTTGTGTCCAACTATGGTGAATCCTCCCATTAAGAGCTTTGAGCTGTACCTCAAAGGCTTAGTACCAGAAATTCAAAGCCATGTGATGACTGCTAACCTTGCTGCTATTTAAGATGTTACTCATCTTGCTCATCGTCTCACAGACCAGGCAGTGGAACAGAACAAGCTGCCTAGACGTATTGGTGCTACTACTACTACTTCTGCTATTCCCAGTGACAACAAATGAAAGTGGGATGGAACCTCTAGCAAGGGTTCGACTACGATTCCATCCCAGGCACAGCAGTGAAAGATCGATGACAACCAAAGTCCTGGTCAGCAACCTTTAGTAGTCAAGGGCAGGGTGGATACAGGGGAAACCACCCTAAGTGCAAACGATGTAACTGGCACCACAGCGGGCCGTGCAACCGAAATCATTGTCAATGATGCAACAAGCTTGGTCATGGAGCCAAAGATGGTAGAAACTCACATCCTGCAAACCAGAACCAACAACAGCAACCACAAGCTCCACAGAATCAGCAGCAACAGCAGGGTAACAAGGGATGTCATTAGTGTGGTGCTGAAGGTTAATTCAAGAGACACGGCCCACGGTTGAACCAGAACCAGAATCAGAACCACAACCAAGGAAACGGGAACTAGGAAAGACAACAACGGGGGTAATAATGACGGCAATGGTGCCAGGGGTCGAGTGTTCGTGATTGGTCAGGGTGATACTAGGAATGACCCCAGCGTTGCGATAGTTTCGACATCGTCATTAGTATGGATTGGTTATCTCATCAACAAGCGGAGATTTTATGCAAAGAAAAGGTCATTCGTATTCCTCGTTTTGGCAGAGAACCTCTCGAAGTTCAAGGCGACAAGAGTGGTGTCGTGAGTGGTATTATCTCCTTTTTGAAGGCTCAGAAGTGTTTGCGCAAGGGGCACACTGCTATATTGGCACTCGTTACAGATACCTCGAAGAAAGAGAAAAAAGATTGAAGATATTCCTGTAGTACGTGACTTTCCTCAAGTGTTCCCTGAGGAATTACCTGGGTTACCGCCTCATCGCCAGGTCGAATTTCAGATCGAGCTCGCTCTAGGAGCAGCACCCATAGCTCGAGCGCCTTATCGTTTGGCTCCAACTGAATTGGAAGAACTGTCAAAGCAGCTACAAGAACTCTTGGAAAAGGGTTTTATACGTCCTAGCTCTTCGCCCTGGGGAGCTCCAGTGTTATTCGTAAAGAAGAAAGACGGTACGTTCAGGATGTGTATAGACTACCGCGAACTCAACAAGGTGACGATCAAGAATCGTTATCCTCTTCCGCGCATAGATGATTTATTCGATCAGCTGCAAGGGTCGAGCTACTACTCCAAAATAGACTTAAGGTCAGGATATCATCAGCTGAGAGTCCGGGATGAGGACGTCTCTAAAACAGCATTTAGAACTCGCTACGGCCACTACGAGTTTATGGTCATGCCATTCGGGCTAACGAACGCGCCTGCCGTATTTATGGATCTTATGAACAGGGTGTGCAAACCCTATCTCGACAAGTTCGTCATTGTTTTCATCGACGACATACTGATTTATTCAAAAAGTCAGGAGGAACACGAGCAGCACTTACGACTTATACTGGAACTTCTACGAACGGAACAGCTATACGCTAAGTTTTCTAAATGTGACTTTTGGCTTAGTGAAGTCCACTTCTTAGGCCACGTGGTGAACAAGGATGGGATTCATGTAGATCCATCCAAGGTAGATTCGATTAAGAACTGGCCTGCGCCTCGTACACCAACCGAAATTCGCCAATTCTTGGGTTTGGCGGGTTATTACAGAAGGTTCATCAAAGACTTCTCAAAGATTGCACAGCCGCTCACACTACTGACGTAGAAAGGTGTTGCTTATCGTTGGAGTAATACACAGGAAACAGCGTTTCAGCACTTAAAGGATAGACTCTGTAGCGCACCTATCCTCTCACTGCCTGAAGGCACGGACGATTTTGTAGTCTACTGCGACGCATCTATCCAAGGTCTTGGATGTGTATTGATGCAAAGGGATAAAGTTATTGCTTATGCTTCGCGCCAACTTAAGATTCACGAACGGAATTATACGACACACGACCTAGAACTGGGAGCGGTTGTCTTTGCACTCAAGATATGGCGACACTACTTGTATGGTACCAAGTGCGCAATCTACACTGATCACAGAAGCCTCGAACATATCTTCAAACAAAAGGAACTGAGTATGCGACAGCGACGATGGGTCGAACTGCTAAACGACTACGAATGCTCAATCAGGTACCACCCAGGCAAAGCCAATGTTGTGGCTGACGCCCTCAGTCGAAAGGACACCGCGCCTAAGCGCGTGCGAGCTTTACAACTCACTATACAGTCTAGTCTTCCTTCTCAGATACGAAATGCTCAGGTAGAAGCATTGAAACCAGACAACATCAGGGCTGAAGCCCTACGCGGCTCAAGGCAACGCTTAGAACAGAAGGAAGATGGTGCTTATTACGTAACAGGACGCATTTGGGTCCCACTTTATGGCAACCTACGCGAGCTTGTAATGGATGAAGCTAATAAGTCTCGCTACTCGGTACATCCAGGTTCAGATAAAATGTACCGCGATATCAAAACTACATACTGGTGGCCTAGCATGAAGGCCCACATAGCAACGTACGTTAGCAAATGCTTGACTTGTGCGAGAGTCAAGGCGGAATATCAGAAACCATCAGGCCCGCTCCAACAACCAGAGATACCGCAATGGAAATGGGAACAAATTTCCATGGATTTTGTTACTGGCCTGCCTAGATCACAACGTGGTAACGATACTATATGGGTGATCGTGGATCGACTCACAAAGTCTGCTCACTTCTTGGCTATCAAGGAAACGGATAAGTTCTCCACACTAGCAGACATATCTCTCAAGGAAGTGGTTTCGAGGCACGGGGTGCCAACTTCCATTATCTCTGATCGGGACGCTCGTTTTACTTCAGAACTGTGGCAAGCAATGCATAAATCTTTTGGCTCTCGTTTAGACATGAGCACGGCGTATCATCCTCAGACGGATGAACAGTCTGAGCGCACGATTCAAACTCTAGAAGACATGCTTCGGGCGTGCGTAATAGACTTTGGCAACGGTTGGGAAAAGCATCTGCCACTTGTGGAATTTTCATACAATAACAGCTACCACACCAGCATTAAAGCTGCTCCATTCGAGGCATTGTACGGGCGTAAATGCCGGTCACCTCTCTGTTGGGCAGAGGTGGGAGAAAGTCAGATCACGGGTCCAGAAATGGTAGTCGATACTACAGAAAAGATTGCACAAATACGACAACGCATGGCGGCAGCACGCGACCGTCAGAAAGCATACGCTGATAAAGACAGGAAACTACTCGAATTCCAGGTTGGGGATCGAGCGCTACTTAAAGTTTCACCCTGGAAGGGTGTGGTTCGTTTTGGCAAACGCGGCAAACTTAATCCACGATACGTCGGACCTTTCGAAGTTATTGAGAAAATAGGCAAAGTGGCCTACAGATTGAACTTACCACCTGAACTCAGTGCAGTTCACAACGTCTTTCACGTGTCGAATCTGAAGAAGTGTACGTCAGATGAGACCCACATAGTTCCCTTAAAGGAACTCACTATCGACAAACGGTTGCACTTCGTCGAGGAACCTGTTGAAATCACGGACCGGGATGTTAAGGTCCTCAAGAACACGAGAATCCCTCTTGTACGAGTTCGTTGGAACTCCCGTCGTGGCCCAGAGTATACCTGGGAACGAGAAGATCAAATGGAACTCAAATATCCCCAGTTATTCGGAACCAATGCAACTACTACTGAGGCTGAAGCTACTACTGCAGAATTTCGGGACGAAATTCCAAACCAACGGGGGGATGATGTGACACCCCAGGAAAACCAGTAAACGATACAACTTACCTAGCTTCCTCAGTACCCGCATGCTAAATTTCGGGACGAAATTTCTTTCAAGTTGGGGATAATGTGACAACTCGAGTTTCCGACATTCTTTATTCGCATTTATTGCACGTTGACTTTGACTGTCTAGTTGTTTGACTCGTTTGATTTGTAACACTTTGTATGATAATAAAAGTATTATGTTTGCTTGGTTATGTGTTGATATTATAGCATGAGACTTAGTGTATTTGAAATAACATAAACTACTGAACATATGAAACAACTCGACGAAACAGAGTTGTGATTCGCCATGAACACACTCGACGAAACAAGGCTGTTTCGCCAAACTCATCTCGACGAAACAGACTGTTTCGCCGGCCCAGTTTCGCCAAAGGCCCAGTACGGCCCAGAACGTTATTTCGTGAATACTTACGTGAAACGGGTTTAGTTTCACAAGTTAGGCAATCAGGAAACCCTAGAACACTCTCCCTTTTGTGCGACGGCAACAACCATCGTTTACCATCATTCCTAGCTCTTGAATCCGTGTTTGTTCATCTCTAATCGGTTAGTATGTGTTCGTTAATCGGTTTCTTGATTCTGTATCATCTTGCTTCATGTTTGTTTGAATGATTGATGCGTGTTACTGCTGCGATTCTAGTATGACGGTGATATAGATTTCGATGTGTATGATATGATATAGTAGGATATATAAATGATATGCGAAACTTGATATAATCGAATGCTCGGTTCTGAATGTTGTTTATATGGCCTGATTCTGATTACATTAGTATCTTGATAGGGATTGATGTGATGATGTTGTATGTTATTTGATATGCTATACACATAAACTAGGGTTTATGCTAGACAATGATTCTTGGATGGTTGATTTATGATGATTCGATTTGCACATTGATCTTCATATGATTTCTGCTTTTGATGACGGCTGTTAAGATGGTTTAGGGTTTCTGTGTTAAGGTTGTATCTGTTATGACGTATCTGAACTGTCCGACGAAACAGAACTCTCGGCGAAACAGAATGTGTTTCGCCAAGGGCGGTCGACGAATTAGACCTCTGTTTCGCCAAACATGACCTCGACGAAATAGAATGTGTTTCGCCAACTTATGTGTTTCGCCAACTTGTGTGTTTCGCCGAACAGTTAATCTGCACAGTAACTTGAGTTAATTCTGTTAAGCATTAACTGGAATATTTAACTGCTGATAAGTGTAACCATCTTGTATATGATTGTGATTACGTGCTACATGTTTATACGTGAACAAATTGAACACAAACTGATTTCACATACGTGCCTACTTTAGGACGCGATTGATTACTTGTGAGCATACACTTAGCATACCGAGCAAACCAAGGTGAGTTCACACTCTTACCAAGGCATGGGATTCCCCAGTTGGGTTGGGAATGGGATTGAATGATTACCTGTACTTACATTACCACTAGACTACTTACCACAGTCCTCGGATTGGGAAGGATGCCTGTGCCAAACTCTACGTAAAGCCTACGTACTGTCCTCGGTTTGGGAAGGACACTAGTGTTTAAACCTACGTAAATCCTACGTACTACTGTCCTCGGATTGGGAAGGACACCAGCACTAAACCTACGTAAAACCTACGTACTACTGTCCTCGGATTGGGAAGGACGCCAGCGCTAAACCTACGTACTCGCTACGTACTGTCCTCGGTTGGGAAGGGCACTTACGTAAAACCTACGTAAAATTTTACTTACTACTATCCTCGGATTGGGAAGGATACTTATGGTTACAAATAGTCTAGTGGATATACAACATGGGAAGCCCCCACCAATAGAACGTACTATCGGCCCAGTAGAGCCACACGTTACATACGAACTTACTATTACGCATTTACTTTCTGTGAACTCGCTCAACTAGTTGTTGACTCTCTGTCACATGCCTTGCAGGACCTTAGGTACTTTTGGAGCTTGCACGGGAGGCACGGTCGTTGTGGACATGGATTGTGAAATGTGTTGTTAAACATTATGACATTTTGTACTTAAACTCATGTTGGGTTTCACTTTAAATGCTTCCGCTACACACTTGTTATATTTGGTTTTGGAAACACCTATCGTATTGATGAATGACTTTTACTATATACTTATGTTCAATATGATTGGTGGCTTGATCCTGGTCAGTCACGCCTCCAAGCGGTGATACTCCGCGTGTGGATTTTGGGGGTGTGACACATAATTTGTATCTTGTATAAGTCAAGTCTTTTGTGCACACCACGTGCTCATGTATAAATCAAGTATTCTTGTATAAATCACGTATTTCTGTATGTATCAAGTGTTAATGGATTGCAAAGCCATTAACATGTGACACGACATAGGAAGTCACCATTCCATAGGCATTTTTCTAGTAGTCGATTCACGACTGAGACACAAAAACACTACTCGGTTCTAGTGGTCACCAAGAGTGGGGCTGCCCTGGAACCCATTAGATCTAACCTTTTGTTCTGCGGTCTTAGTATGTACACGATTAATGGTGCTTATGGTACCCTATTCGTGACACGATTTCTCGTATCATTCCTCAATTCTTGTATCCATCATACCATTTGTAAACATTGTAATTTTTGTAACATGTATTTCACCCCCGAAGTTATAAAACTGAAAACAGTTAAAAGAAAAGGGGGAGCATGAACTCACAACTTTGCGTTCCTTGCGTCGTAAACTTCACCGGATTTGCTTAATTAACGTCGTGACCTATACATGTTTTCTTAACGTTAGTCACTAGACTTGTATCGTACAAGTACAAGTCACTGTTTTTTATGTATATGTTTTCTTGTGTTAAAAATAATTCATATTTTTAACCAAGTGTCTTACTTATATTATTTTCTCAAAAATAAATATAAGTTTCTTGTATTTTGCACCCGAGTTATGTATCTAGTATGTTGTATGTATATTTTTGTTACAAAAATTATGGCGAGGTTTATATTGGAAAAGCATAGTTTAGAACACACTAGTAAACATTTGTCTAGAAAATATTTACTAAGTGTTAGGATTTTCAGAAAGTTTCGCCATAGTCTCCTTTGTAAATGGAGGTGTCCATGCTTAATAGCATATCATTTTCTTTTACATATATCCCGTAGATTGTTCTCACATAACCAACCCGACAATCAGACATGCAATATACTACTTATGTCATTTCAGCTTTATTCATCAAAACTGGACTTTTCTCAATCATTTTAATAAAATAGTTAACCTTCTCCAAAAATTACCAAATTTTTACAGAATGTCATATACGATCCAAATTATGTTGTGTAAAAATTTCGGGTCCAGTTCATTACCAATATTTTAAAGAAATTCATTTACCGGACTGCAATCAGATTTGTCACTTTCTGACTGCAGTCTACAGAATAATTCACTAAAAATTAAACGTAAGTCCTATTGACGAAATTATAGTGGGAGAATTACGGAGACAACAGTGACCATCTACTGTAAAAATTCCATGAGCTGATTCTACTCAGTTTTTAAGTTATGACTCCGAATACAACACACTTTTTCAGCAGTAAAATCGCAGCTTGAGCTGCTGTCCAAAAATAGTTCTTTAAAAATAGTAAACGACCTTGAAAAATTATGATTCCAGTGCCATTTGATCTGTTTTTCGAAGATACATAATTTAGGCTTCAGAAAGTCAGTTTTTCGACTTATAATGATCCAGTTACAGCCTGTTGAAGTTGGCTGAAAATACTGATCAACATGCTTTTTACAATGTAAATGTTACTAAAAACGCATCACCAAGTGTCCTAACAACGGTTTATCCATAAATTAATGATCAAACATCATGCATGCTTTAACCAAACCTAATCCAATCCGATTTCATCTTCATGCAAACCTTTTATGTAGGATTTTATGTAAGGTTTCATGTTCATCTTTTTAGTGTTCTAGTTCTTGTGATTTAAACATAATAACATACTATAACTTGTGATTACAACAACAAGATGAACAAAGGTGTACAAGTAACTTACTACTAGCACAAGGCTAGGGTAGAATCTTAGTGAAGATGATGGTGAGAAAAGATGATGAACAAGACTAGAACAAAGCTCCTTTGAATGCTTCTCAACTTGCAACCTTCATGAATCACCTTCAAGGCTTAAATGGAACTTGAATATGATGAAGATGGTGATGTTAAAATGGTGATGATGGTGGCGGTTTGGGGGAGCCGAAAATGAGAGAGAGAGTGTGATTGAGGAGTGTAAATCTTGAAGTGATGATGATAATCTAAGCCACCCTCTTTGTAAGGAGTGTGATTTCTTGGCCAATGTAGCAAATAACGGAGGCCCAATCACCAATTAGAAGTATTATTTGGTAGGGATTTGAAATGATTAGGGATGGGGTCCATGGGGCCAAAAATCGGTTAGGGGGGGGGGGTTGGATGTAAAATTTGTAAAGGGTAGTTAGATTCCAAGTATTATGCCTCCATATGTTATTTATTTGATTTTTAATGGGTGTTATGGTAAACGGGAATCATGACTAGCCAGATATAATAAAACAGAGTATTTGACAAAAATTTGGTGTCCCGGGTAATGTCCGGTTGTTCGGTTGGATACCGTTCCGTTAAAGTGCTTAATTATTCGCAAAGTGTCTTTTTGTAACCCTTTTAATTCCCAACTCTTAGGGAAATATTATGGACGATAAAACGTAATTTATGCATGGTATTTTATTGTTTAAAAGCTGGTTATAGCTGGATTTAATAAAATTCTGCACTTAAAGTGCGTTTCGGGTGCTTTTTAGTGCGTATTTTAGTCTCCGGGAAGTCTATATATTAATCCTTGTATATACTTCTTGGGTTTTAATGTATCCTTGACGTTGGACCTACACCTAGGCCTCAGTTCTAATGTCTGACTACTTTCTGCAAAGCTGTTGACATATTGTGTTTTACCGGTGAGTTTACTAGTATTTCTGACGCAACGCTCTTGTTAATGCATAAAGCAATATTTTGTAGTATTAAACGTGCATGAATTCACTTGTATATAATGTAATCAATCAATGTTGACATTTAAGCACATAATTGCAGTCATTAAATAATAATTAAAGTGTACGGAAATTACCGGTTTGGTGCCAGTTGTCACAGTCTCCCCCGTTAAAAGAATTTCGTCCCGAAATTCTGGCTGAGCTAACTCTTGCAGGAGGCTTCTTGAACAGGTGGGGATATTTTCTTTGAACTGGTCTTCACGTTCCCACGTGTACTCGGGTCCGTGCTTAGAGTTCCAACGTACTTTGACAAGTTTAACAGTGCTCCTCCTGGTCTTGTTGACTTTCCAGTCGGTAACCTCAACGGGTTGTTCTGTAAATCGGAGGGCGTCATCAATATGTACTTCATCCGCAGGGATGATCACGTCTTCTTGTGGTGGACTCTTCTTGAGGTTGGATACATGAAACGTGTCATGTACTCCGTTCAGTTCTTCCGGTAATTCCAGCTTGTATGCCACGGTACCAAATCTTTCCAAGATTTTGAATGGTCCGATGTATCGTGGATTCAGCTTTCCACGTTTTCCAAATCTTACTACGCCCTTCCAAGGTGAGACTTTTAACAACACTTTGTCTCCCACCTCGAATTCTAATGGCTTTCGTTTTAGATCAGCGTAGCTCTTTTGTCGATCTCGAGCCACCTTAATGCGCTCTCGGATCTGCGTGATCTTGTCGGTTGTCTCTTGTACAAGTTCAGGACCAACCATGGGCTTATCTCCAGCGTCTGCCCAACATAAGGGCGATCGGCACTTGTGGCCATACAGAGCTTCGAACGGTGCGGCTTTTATACTTGTATGGTAACTGTTATTGTAGGAAAACTCAACTAAAGGTAGATGAGTATCCCAGCTGCCGCCCAGGTCCATGACACATGTGCGAAGCATATCTTCTAACGTTTATATGCTTCGTTCGCTCTGGCCGTCTGTTTGAGGATGGAATGTCGTGCTTAGATCTAACTGCAATCCAAAGGCTTCCTGAAAGGATTGCCAGATTCTTGAGACAAAGCGTCCATCTCTGTCTGAAATGATTGAGATAGGCACTCCATGACGTGCCACAATTTCTTTTAGGTATATCTCAGCAAGCTTTCCAGTGCTATCCTTTTCTTGGATTGGTAGGAAATGCGCAGATTTCGTCAATCGATCAATTATCACCCATATCATGTCGTGCCCTCTCGGGGTCCTGGGTAATTTTGTTATAAAGTCCATAGAGATTTGCTCCCACTTCCACATGGGTATCTCTGGTTGTTGTAGTAGGCCGGATGGTTTCTGATATTCAGCCTTAACCTTGGCACAGGTTAAGCATTTTCCAACATAAACAGCAACATCGCTCTTGAGTCTCGGCCACCAATAGTATTCTTTTAAGTCTTGATACATTTTGTCCGATCCTGGATGGATCGAGTATCTTGACTTGTGCGCTTCATCAAGGATGACTTCTCGTAAGCCACCATAGAGTGGTACCCAAATACGCTTCTTAAAGTATAAGGCTCCTTCTTCATTTGGCACCATATATTTCAACATACCCCGGAGGTATTCAGCTTTACGGTTTTCTCCTTTAAGAGCTTCTTGTTGTGCATCACGAATGCGGACAGTAAGGTTCGTTCGAATAGTCATTTCCAATGCTCGAACCCTTAGGGTCTTAACCCTTTCTTTTCGACTTAGCGCGTCTGCTACAACATTTGCTTTTCCAGGATGGTACTTAATCTCACAGTCGTAATCATTTAGCAGCTCGACCCATCGCCGTTGGCGCATGTTTAATTCCTTTTGATCAAATATGTGTTGTAGGCTTTTGCGATCTGTGAAGATTGTACATCGAGTACCATATAAATAGTGTCGCCAAATCTTCAAGGCGAATACTACCGCGCCGAGTTCCAAGTCGTGTGTGGTATAATTCTTTTTGTGTACCTTCAATTGTCTTGAAGCATAAGCGATGACTTTCTGGCGTTGCATGAGCACGCAACCCAAACCCTGTCGTGAAGCGTCGCAGTATACCACGAGGTCTTCAGTGCCTTCGGGTAAAGATAGTATTGGCTCATCGCATAGCTTATTCGTTAGTAGTTGGAAGGCTTCTTCCTGCTTGTTACCCCAGTCGTACTTCTTGTCTTTTTGCGTAAGGGTCGTCAGCGGTTGAGCTATCATTGAGAAATTCTCAATGAATCGCCGATAATAGCCCGCTAAGCCCAAAAATTGACGAACTTCAGTTGGGGTTTTGGGAGCTTCCCAATTCTTTATTGCTTCGATCTTGGATGGGTCTACATGAATACCCTTCTCATTCACAACATGACCCTGAAATTGTACTTCGCGAATCCAGAATTCGCATTTCGAGAACTTTGCATAAAGCTTATCTTTCTTCAGTAGTTCCAAAATGGTCCTGAGATGTTGCTCGTGCTCATCTTTCGTTCGTGAGTAAATCAGGATATCATCGATAAATACAATCACGAATTTATCGAGATATGGTTTGCAAACGCAGTTCATCAGATCCATAAAGACCCCTGGCGCGTTCGTCAATCCGAATGGCATCACAAGAAACTCGTAATGCCCATAGCGTGTTCGGAATGCAGTCTTTGGTACGCTTTCCTCTTGTATCCTTAACTGGTGGTATCCAGATCGGAGGTCGATCTTGGAATAGTAGCTTGATCCTTGCAACTGATCAAATAAGTCATCAATCCTCGGTAGCGGGTACCGATTCTTGATTGTGAGCTTGTTCAGTTCTCTGTAATCGATACACATCTGCAGAGTTCCATCCTTTTTCTTCACGAACAATACTGGAGCTCCCCAGGGTGAGAAGCTTGGCCTTATGAATCCTTTATCCAATAACTCCTGGAGTTGTGTAGATAATTCTTGCATTTCGGATGGTGCAAGTCGATAGGGTGCCTTGGCTACAGGAGCGCCTCCTAGAACCAAGTCTATACGGAATTCGACTTGTCGTTGCGGAGGTAGTCCTGGCAAATCTTCGGGAAAAACATCAGAGAATTCCTTCACCACAGGAATGTCTTCGAGTTTCAGCTCCTCAGCCTTCTTGTCTACAACATGTGCTAGGAAAGCAACACATCCTTTTCTTAAGCACTTCTGTGCCTTCATACAACTGATGATTCGCAGGGGCGCGTCTCGTTTTTCTCCATGCACAATGAGAGTTTCATCATTCGCTAAAGGGATGCGAATGGTTTTCTCATGACAAATAACTTCAGCTTTGTTCTTGGATAACCAGTCCATTCCGACCACTACATCGAAGCTACCCAATTGAATAGGTAAAAGGTCGATGCTAAATCTTCGTTCACCAAGTTCCAATGTGCAACCTCTAACAACTTCGCCCGACTTAACAAGTTTACCATTGGCTAGTTCTATGGAATAAGGAATTTCTAATCTACTAGATTCTATTCCAAGCATGGGTTTAATTTCCACAGACATGAAGCTATAATCGGCACCAGTGTCAAATAATATGGATGCAAAGTGATGGTTAACGAGAAACGTACCGGTGACCACGTTAGGGTCCTCGCGTGCGTTCTTTGCTCCAATCACAAATGCTCGAGCTTGAGCATTGTTTCCCTTTGGGGAGTCTTTCATGAAATGATCAATGCTTCCACAACTGAAGCATCCTTGATTTCACCCAGCTCCATTCCCAATCCGGTTGCCATTACCATTTCCATTCCCACCATTCGCATTCGCATTACCAGCACCGTTGCGATTTCCATTTCCGTTCCTTCCTTTTCCCCAACAGTCTTCAGTGCGGTGTCCCAATTTTCCACACTTGTCACACTTCGGAACACGACAAACCCCGTCGTGATGACGCTTGCAATGATTGCATTTGGGCAGAGTGCCCAGGTATCCCTTGGCTGGAGCGTCATTCATGGCTGCAAGGGATCTCGCCCCCTTGAGGCGGGTTGGTGTCACGCTTCTTGTTGGAACCCCTATTGTTACGAGTTGCTTGGTTCAGGTTTGCATGTTTCCTTTTCTTATCGCCGGACAACTCAGCATGCGTCTCGGTCTCTTCTGTTGGGTTAAGTGATAGCTTCTTCATACGAACACAATCTTCAGGAAGGCTGACAGCCAGAGCTACAGCCTCCGTGATCGTTTGAGGTTTGGCCGAAGTTACCATGCCGTGAAACTCTGGGGCCAGTCCCCAAATGTAGCGTTCAACGCGCTTAAATTCGGGAGTCACCATGTAAGGAAGCAATCTAGACAGATGGTGGAACCTTCGAGTATAACCATTAATGTCAGCACCTTCTATGGTCAAGTTCCAGAACTCAGTTTCAAATCTTTGGAGTTCAGCACAAGAGCAATACTTCTCTCTCATTCTTTCCTTTAGTTCATCCCAAGTCAGGCCATAAGCGGCATCATCACCCAAGGTTTGGACCTGCAAGTTCCACCAGGTCAAAGCTTCATCGACAAATAACCCAGTAGCAAAGGTGACTTGCTGATCCGCGGTACACTTGCTCATCCGGATGGTGGCTTCAGTTTTCTCAGTCCAGCGTATAAACGCTACTGTACCTCCTGTGCAGTCATAGTTCATTGGTTTGCAGTCGAGAAACTGCTTGAAAGTGCAGCCCTGAGCTGCATTACCTCCAGATGAATCTCCATTCCCATTACGTCTGGCATTGCTTGGTCCACCACTGTCTGCAGTACGGGTTGCCTCGTAGTGGGTGATAGCTGTGGAGATTCTTTCCTCCAGTAGAGCATTCAGCTCTTCAGTAGTCTTTGGCAGTGGGGGAGGAGGAGGTTGATCACGAGCGTTCACAGTTTTTCTTGGTGCCATGTTCTGACAGAACATAACACAATAGGGTTAGCCATTTGTTTGATATGGTCTTACTAGACATTGGTAGTATATATACACAGGCATATACCACATAAGTGACATCAAACAATTATTACTCTAGCAAAGTATTTAATAGGCCGACGCTCATATTTGACCTTTCCTTGCACTTGAGGGAATCTATACGTGACAAGACTTGCTGTGGTTCCTGTGCACCGAATTCCATAATTACGTATGCATCCATAATTACGTAACTCCTTGCACAGTCCTCACAGTTCGTTTCGTCCTCGTATCTCTTCCTTCATGTAGGCCATTGTTTTTAGGTAAAGTCACATGTATACTGGTGGTATTCTACTTCTAGTATATGTATACGTGACAAGACTTGCTGTGGTTCCTGTGCACCGAATTCCATAATTACGTATGCATCCATAATTACGTAACTCCTTGCACAGTCCTCACAGTTCGTTTCGTCCTCGTATCTCTTCCTTCATGTAGGCCATTGTTTTTAGGTAAAGTCACATGTATACTAGTGGTATTCTACTTCTAGTATATGTATATGCTAATTATCACACATAATTGCAAGAAATTTTCACTTACTGACGAGTGCTACTCTAGTGCACCTAAAGTCTCGTAGCGTCTTTTCTTGACTCATGTAATCAGTTTCAGGTAGTGGATGTCGCGGAAAGTTTTATGCAATGAAAACTTTTTGAAAAATCGTTTTTCGTGAAAGGATCCTAGTGATTGTAGTCTAGACTCGAGAAGGAATCATGGTTCACTACAATCGCAGCTCTGATACCAATCAGTCACACCCCTTTCTGCGGCGGAAGCACGAGGTGTGATCATGAAAGGTTCTCATTGCATACGAAAAGTAAACATACTACATGCTCGTAAAAATAACTTCAAACCATTAACATTTCATAACGGAAAACATGGTTTAAGTGTTTACATCACAAGACAGCATTTTGTCTGACAAGTTTACAACTTTATTCAAAGATAAATAAAAGCGACATCCAAGAGCATGAGTAAAACCGCGCGCACAGGTTAAGTATTTTCCAACATAAACAGCAACATCGCTCTTGAGTCTCGGCCACCAATAGTATTCTTTTAAGTCTTGATACATTTTGTCCGATCCTGGATGGATCGAGTATCTTAACTTGTGCGCTTCATCAAGGATAACTTCTCGTAAGCCACCATAGAGCGGTATCCAAATACGCTTCTTAAAGTATAAGGCTCCTTCTTCATTTGGCACCATATATTTCAACATACCCCGGAGGTATTCAGCTTTACGGTTTTCTCCTTTAAGAGCTTCTTGTTGTGCATCACGAATGCGGACAGTAAGGTTCGTTCGAATAGTCATTTCCAACGCTCGAACCCTTAGGGTCTTAACCCTTTCTTTTCGATTTAGCGCGTCTGCTACAACATTTGCTTTTCCAGGATGGTACTTAATCTCACAGTCGTAATCATTTAGCAGCTCGACCCATCGCCGCTGGCGCATGTTTAATTCCTTTTGATCAAATATCATCGATAAATACAATCACGAATTTATCGAGATATGGTTTGCAAACACGGTTCATCAGATCCATAAAGACCGCTGGAGCGTTCGTCAATCCGAATGGCATCACAAGAAACTCGTAATGCCCATAGCGTGTTCGTAATGCAGTCTTTGGTACACTTTCCTCTTGTATCCTTAACTGGTGGTATCCAGATCGGAGGTCGATCTTGGAATAGTAGCTTGATCCTTGCATCTGATCAAATAAGTCATCAATCCTCGGTAGTGGGTATCGATTCTTGATTGTGAGCTTGTTTAGTTCTCTGTAATCGATACACATCCGCAGAGTTCCATCCTTTTTCTTCACGAACAATACTGGAGCTCCCCAGGGTGAGAAGCTTGGCCTTATGAATCCTTTATCCAATAACTCCTGGAGTTGTGTAGATAATTCTTGCATTTCGGATGGTGCAAGTCGATAGGGTTCCTTGGCTACAGGAGCGACTCCTGGAACCAAGTCTATACAGAATTTGACTTGTCGTTGCGGAGGTAGTTCTGGCAAATCTTTGGGAAAAACATCAGAGAATTCCTTCACCACAGGAATGTCTTCGAGTTTCAGCTCCTCAGCCTTCTTGTCTACAACATGTGCTAGGAAAGCAACACATCCTTTTCTTAAGCATTTCTATGCCTTCATACAACTGATGATTCGCAGGGGTGCGTCTCGTTTTTCTCCATGCACAATGAGAGTTTCATCATTCGCTAAAGGGATGCGAATGGTTTTCTCATGACAAATAACTTCAGCTTTGTTCTTGGACAACCAGTCCATTCCGACCACTACATCGAAGCTACCCAATTAAATAGGTAAAAGGTCGATGCTAAATCTTCGTTCACCAAGTTCCAATGTGCAACCTCTAACAACTTCGCCCGACTTAACAAGTTTACCATTGGCTAGTTCTATGGAATAAGGAATTTCTAATCTACTAGATTCTATTCCAAGCATGCGTTTAAATTCCACAGACATGAAGCTATAATCGGCACCAGTGTCAAATAATATGGATGCAAAGTGATTGTTAACGAGAAACGTACCGGTGACCACGTTAGGGTCCTCGCGTGCGTTCTTTGCTCGAATCACAGATGCTCGAGCTTGAGCATTGTTTCCCTTTGGGCAGTCTTTCATGAAATGATCATTGCTTCCACAACTGAAGCATCCTTGATTTTTCCCAGATCCATTCCCAATCTGGTTGCCATTACCATTTCCATTCCCACCATTCGCATTACCAGCACCGTTGTGATTTCCATTTCCGTTCCTTCCTTTTCCCCAACAGTCTTCAGTGCGGTGACCCAATTTTCCACACTTGTCACACTTCGGAATGCGACAAACCCCGTCGTGATGACGCTTGCAATGATTGCATTTGGGCAGAGTGCCCAGGTATGCCTTGGCTGGAGCGTCATTCATGGCTGCAAGGGATCTCGCCCCTTGAGGCGGGTTGGTGTCATGCTTCTTGTTGGAACCCCTATTGTTACGGAGTTGCTTGGTTCAGGTTTGCATGTTTCCTTTTCTTGTCGCCGGACGACTCAGCATGCGTCTCGGTCTCTTTTGTTGGGTTCAGTGATAGCTTCTTCATACGAACACAATCTTCAGTAAGGCTGACAGCCAGAGCTACAGCCTCCGTGATCGTTTGAGGTTTGGCCGAAATGTAACACCTGTGCCACTCCAACCATCAAACAAATGCCAAACCAATGAAATATAGTATTTCATACTTGGGATTTGTAAAAATATGTGTATCGTTTACACATATCAATTCTTGTTCGATTTCAAGCTTTAAATCGCTTTCTGGAGGGTTATACGCGCTCTGATGAGTAGATATAACCAGTTTAATCCAACGAACACTCCGGAATAGTGAAATAGGCTTAACATACCTTAAATAACCTTTACATAACTTAGATATAAGTTTTGAAAGGTTTGGTGTGGTGAAATCAAAGTTTAATCGCTTATAGGGACTAAAGTTGACAAACTGCGAAAGTATGCCAATTTGAACTGTAACAGACCTTCCGGAACATGACCATAAGTTAAACATACCATAAATTTCCTTTACATAGCTTAGAAATAGGCTTTGAGGTGTTCGGTATGCTAAAATAAACTTTTGTGTCATTCAGGGACTAAAAGCGTCAAAAAGTGCACAAGTTTGCATTTTCGCGCATAACTTACGTTCTGAATACATCCGGACATCCAAAAATTTATGTAAGCATGACTACATTATATTTTATGGTTCGCCTTAAGAAAAATCCATTCGTCGCGTCATTTGGATCGTTTTTCGCGCTTGTGCGCATTCCGTCGTAATTAAGCGAACATCGCGTTCGTACGGCCAAACGAACCGACATCCGAGATATTTTTGAACACATTTTAAAGTTCCCTATACTTTAACTTCATTTTAGAGCTTTGAAATGGGGTTAACGGGCCTTAAACGTGTCGAAAATGGGCTGATTGCACTACAGGGACCAAAAGTGTAATTCTGCCAAACTTGGGCCTAGCGGTGCGCTACACTTATAGCGTAGCGGTGCGCTAGGGGTCTGCAGACCAGATGCAGTGTATTTTACAGCCTGTTTTCAGCAGATTAACCCACAACCACAAGTTCCTAATTATCTAGTCAGCTGATAAGGATGGATTTCCAGCCACCATAAGGTTCCGACAAGTGTACGGGTTGGATTCATGGCACGTTTTCCATGGAACAATCCTAACGGTTCGGGTATTCCTATAAATACCCAACCCACACAACCTCATTTTGCACAAGAATTCTGATTTGAGAGCTCTAAGTTGAAACCATTGTTTCATACCTGAGTTCTTGGATCGGGATTAGCATTCGGGGACCCTTCGTAAGTATTCCTTCGTTCTTTTCCTTATTTTTACTGCTTTTCGAGTCAGAAAGTCAAACTTTGTTTGACTTTCAGCATTGACCAGTAATGGTCAATGCGAAGTTCGTTTGAACTTCGCAACGTGAGTGTAATCACGTTGGTTATAGTCCCTTGGGACTATGCCCACTGATTACCACGTTGTCTAGGGTCGTAGGGTAAGCGATCTGATAAATCGCTTATACCTCGAACCCGACCCAGTTTGGTCGATCATTAGGATCCGACCAAACACATTAGGTGACCATAGTAGGTAGGGAATAACCTTCCGAGGTTATACCCTATGGTCGCATCGTTTAAGTAGTTGTATGATAGGTAGTTTATATGCCTTAGGTAAATTACCAGAATACCCTTTTCATGTATAATTGGTAATTAAGCATATGTAACCTAAACCTTTGTCACATAACTGATTATGTAATATGTTTAGGCATATAACACTTGTCATAGGGCTAGTTAGGCGGTCCGAACGCGTTTCACGCGAACGACGCGTTAAAGTAGCATAAGCTACCTAAACGGGTCGTAATGGGTCGTAGACACTTAGGTTAAGTTTCATTTAGTATGTAGGCTTTGATTAACCATATCACATGAGTTCCTACACTCATTTGGTTTACAAACCCTCATGCTACCCAGTCTTCCGATTTAGGTCCGGTTTATTAATGTAGTTACCTATATTAGGTGTCGTTTGATATTCCGTGATCTCTAGCTTTGCTTGGTGGTTATCCTAGGACTTCTGAGCAATCTCAAGTGAGTACATAGACCCCTCTTTTACTGTTTTCCAAACTGTTTTGGGGTGAAACACATGTGCCTACTTGTTACTTTCCTGCTTTCCTGTTTTCACATCATATACTGCTATGTTCGTTAGTACATTATAGTACATGATTTCATTACATTTCATGCTATGTATTGCCATTGTGTGCATTACTTAGTACATCGTTTTACATGACATTTTGACATAGACATTTGACATAGACATTTCGACATAGACATTTTAACATGATTGACATTTGATCATGTATTTCCCACAAAACATAACTTTGATTTAAACCAAGTTTTACTTCAATACTTTGTTTTTGTGCATATGGTTTAGTTGAGACATTTCACTTGCCATACATGGATATTTGACATAGACATTTGACATGGATATTTGACATAGACATTTGACATGGATATTTGACATAGACATTTGACATGGATATTTGACATAGACATTTTGACATGATTTACATCTTGACATGAATACTTTGACATATTATTTAATACATTTGACAATTGATTTAAACATAGACATTTTACATTGTTTGGTTTGGTTTGATTAAGTGATTAAGTAACGATGCGTGTGTAATATGATACAAGCATGGTGGATACGCCGCTGGTACTTCCTATATATAAGTGTTTGTATGGTATTACATATCATAGCGTTATTTGAATCATTTCAGTTTGAGACATAGAACATTTTATACAAATAACATACTTTTCACAAGACATTGATTTATAAACAACTTATCTTATGCAAACATATTTTACTTGGTTATTCATTTAACCTTACATTTATTTATACTTATCATCTGAACTCATTGTTTTTCAAATGATTTACAAAACAAAGCAAATAACAAGGTTCATGACTAAACATTTTCTCAAACATAAGTCATGAAACCTATTTTCACAAAACCTATGTATCTCACAGGCATTTTTATGCTGACGTACCTATTTTCACATGTGTTTTTCAGGAATTGTTGCATAAGATGATCAAGATACACATAGGCAGACTTGGGCTTTAGTGACAATAAAAGATACAAGACTAGTTAATTATGTTGTATTTCCTTGTTTGTTAAGACATTGTAACACTTTTAATCAATAAAACGAAACTTCAATTGCCATGGATTTGAAACAATTAATTCTGTTACAACACTCCCCGACATTTCCGCCACGTTTTGTATGTTCTACGTGGTCGGGGTGTGACAGAAAAGATGGTATCAGAGCCAATGGTTATAGGGAATTAGGTTATTAGTAATGCTTTGACCTAGTCTATAACTTTCTTAGGACCCTAACGCGAGTTTACTTGCGTTTAGTCATAAAACAATACCGTCACCTATCCTTAGGCGACGACCACAACAAGAACATAAATTTCAAAACCGCTTTGAAAACTAATCATCTGTTCTAGGATAATTGATTACTAGGTTTTGAACCCTCTATTGTAAGGTTTTGAACCCTCTGTTATACGGTTTTGAACCCCTTTGAGTTTTCAAAACTTTCGTCAAGGTTTTGGGTTTTTAATAATGTGAACACGTGCAAACTAGAAGGGTGAATGCCTGTATTCTGGGTTTTCTGTCTAGGCAAGCACTTCGTATACATCTCATCAGACGCGAGACCAGTTGTGCTTACCTGGGAATTCTTGGGATGAGTGTTCACTTATAGGCGAGCATGTCTTCGCGATACATTATTTTTGACCTAATTACTTTGATTAATCACCGAGGTCGTTTGTTGCTTTGTAGTAACAAACAAATGACCACAATCCTTGCTTTCATCAGATTTGTTTCATCTCATTCATTTCGTCTAATTCTCTCACTCGTTTCCTTTCATGTTCTTCTCTTTTAGAATGCCTCCACGACGTGAAAATCCAGTATCTGTTGACGAGCTGGCAGCTGTCATTACACAGCAAATGACTGCTGCAATCCCGAACGTCGTTGTTCAATGTTACCAAGCTATCAACAACAATAATGCCATCTGCAACTTCAAGACGTTCAACTCGGCCAAGCCATCGAAGTTTTCTGGGTCTCAAGGAGCGACAGCACTTCTGCAATGGTTCGAGAGTCTAGAGAGCACCTTCAGGCATGTACAATGTCCAAATGAGCGAAAGGTAGATTTCGCATCTAGTGTCTTTGAGAAACGAGCTTTGACATGGTGGAACGGTGTGGTGAGAGATAGGGGTGCCGAAGAGGCACTGGCGCAAACATGGGAAGAACTTCGAGCACTGATGATGAAGGAATTCTGTCCTCGTCACTAGATCAGGGCATTGGAAAGGGAATTCGACGACCTTAAGCAAGACAGCGGCGAACATCGAGCATACACTGATCGATATGAGGAGCTGAGCCTGTTGTGTCCTACCATGGTCACGCCTTTGGATAAGGCAATCGAAAAATACATTGATGGTCTCCCTGACTCAGTTCAAGACATTGTTACTGGTAGTAACCCCACTACGGTTAGGCAGGCCATTGAGTTATCTGCAACCCTGACTGAATCTCAGATCAGGAAACGTAAGCTTTTCCGAAAGGGTGACAAGAAACCGATCGAGGAATCAAAGACCGTGGATGAACAGACTGGATCCCTTGAGCGGTCAAAGAAGCAAAAGGCTTCTCAGAACTTCGCCATGGTCGCTCACAATGATCAAGCCGCCCCCAACCAACCAGCTAAACCCCGTGCTAGGAAACCATACAATGGAACTTCACCTTTGTGCAACCAATGTAACCTTTATCATCATGTTAATGTGAAGTGCCGCGAATGCCAAATTTATGGACGTAAAGGTCATACAGCAAAAGTTTGCGTAGCAGCAGTTGCACCAAATAAAGCTAACATTAAAACTGCTCGAGCTCGCTTTCCACCAGGTTCTTGCTACAAGTGTGGCGAGATGGGACATTTCCGAAGAAATTGCCCAAAGCGTGCTAATGCTAATCCAGCACAGAGATGAGCATCTGACCGACTAGAAGACAACACTCTTTAGAAATAATCACATCTTATGTATTATTTTCTTTTGTTGTCAAGGTCCATGAAACAGTTGTTATCATTGTTAATAAATAAATCTTTTTATTTATATTGCAATGTATTTATGTGGTTGTATGCATAAACAACATATCCCCTACAATACCGACAATCAAGGAATCATATTCCTTGAAAAGCAAACTACCCCCAAAATTCTTCCATTTTACAATCTCTTGCGTTTTCCACAAGAAACCTAAGTACCCGTCTCTTTCAAAGAAACGAAGTACAAGGTGCAAGTTATAATTCCGTACAAATACCCCAAGTACCACTATAAATTTTTAATAGGGTACCCAAGGGTATTTCCGTATGTCCTAAATTATTGTGTACCTTAATTCGAATATTGCGTTTTCCTGAAAACGAAAATCGAATTTTTGGTAGATCATCCTATCTTCATGGATGGGTTCTTGAAATGATTAAAGTGCCAAATGAAATCCACGAAATGGATTCCTGGTGTGCTTTAAGTATCTGTGTCCAAAGATAACAAATTAATAAACAAGTTAAACAACTATGTGATTATGTGCTTATGTGTTTCCTTTTATGTTTTTGTGTAATCCAAGTTTTTGTTATCCAAATCCTCAAAGAATCTTCCATATCTTTGTATAAGGAATTCGTAGTAGGATATCCAAAGGTACTATATTAAATCCTCAATGGGCTTTTACGTGATAGTAAAGATCCTTGGATTATATTGTACTATTCCATAATTAGACCCCTGAGTGGTCTAGGTAATCAGATTGATCAAAAAAAAAAAATCTGGTTAGGGATATCATGTGATGATATAGCTGAAAGGACTCCTTGGTGGCCTAATTAAAAGGATCGTTTGTAGATCTAATTAAAAGGACCCTATGGTAGTCTAGTCACGCTCATCACAGGTTTGATTTTCCTCCCCTCCACATTACAAGCAAATTGTGCGGACTATGCAAGGAATTGCGTAATTATGGATGCATACATAATTATGGAATTCAGTGCACGGAAACCACAGCTAGTTTGGTCATGTGTCTGAAAAATGACTCTTGTCGTTCATTTTTGGTTTCTGAAGAAATGGTGAAAAATGACTCTTGTCGTTCATTTTTGGTTTCTGAAGGAATGGTGAAAAATGACTCTTGTCGTTCATTTTTGGTTTCTGAAGAAATGGTGAAAAATGACTCTTGTCGTTCATTTTTGGTTTCTGAAGGAATGGTGAAAAATGACTCTTGTCGTTCATTTTTGGTTTCTGAAGAAATGGTGAAAAATGACTCTTGTCGTTCATTTTTGGTTTCGGAAGAAATGGTGAAAAATGACTCTTGTCGTTCATTTTTGGTTTCTGAAGGAATGGTGAAAAATGACTCTTGTCGTTCATTTTTGGTTTCTGAAGGAATGGTGAAAAATGACTCTTGTCGTTCATTTTTGGTTTCTGAAGGAATGGTGAAAAATGACTCTTGTCGTTCATTTTTGGTTTCTGAAGAAATGGTGAAAAATGACTCCTTTCGTTCATTTTTGTTTCTGAAGAAATGGTGAAAAATGACTCCTTTCGTTCAATTTCGTTTCTGAAGAATGCCTGTTGAAAATAACTCCGTTCATTTTTTTCAATTCTGAAAAATGTCCGTTAAAGAGAAATAACAGGATTATGCCTTGCTTATCTTTGATGGTTACTTCCCATAAAGTCACAGATAGACTCCTACGAATTAATTTCGGGACGAAATTTCCTAAAGTAGGGGAGACTGTAACACCTGTGCCACTCCAACCATCAAACAAATGCCAAACCAATGAAATATAGTATTTCATACTTGAGATTTGTAAAAATATGTGTATCGTTTACACATATCAATTCTTGTTCGATTTCAAGCTTTAAATCGCTTTCTGGAGGGTTATACGCGCTCTGATGAGTAGATATAACCAGTTTAATCCAACGAACACTCCGGAATAGTGAAATAGGCTTAACATACCTTAAATAACCTTTACATAACTTAGATATAAGTTTTGAAAGGTTTGGTGTGGTGAAATCAAAGTTTAATCGCTTACAGGGACTAAAGTTGACAAACTGCGAAAGTATGCCAATTTGAACTGTAACAGACCTTCCGGAACATGACCATAAGTTAAACATACCATAAATATCCTTTACATAGCTTAGAAATAGGCTTTGAGGTGTTCGGTATGCTAAAATAAACTTTTGTGTCATTCAGGGACTAAAAGCGTCAAAAAGTGCACAAGTTTGCATTTTCGCGCATAACTTACGTTCTGAATACATCCGGACATCCAAAAATTTATGTAAGCATGACTACATTATATTTTATGGTTCGCCTTAAGAAAAATCCATTCGTCGCGTCATTTGGATCGTTTTTCGCGCTTGTGCGCATTCCGTCGTAATTAAGCGAACATCGCGTTCGTACGGCCAAACGAACCGACATCCGAGATATTTTTGAACACATTTTAAAGTTCCCTATACTTTAACTTCATTTTAGAGCTTTGAAATGGGGTTAACGGGCCTTAAACGTGTCGAAAATGGGCTGATTGCACTACAGGGACCAAAAGTGTAATTCTGCCAAACTTGGGCCTAGCGGTGCGCTACACTTATAGCGTAGCGGTGCGCTAGGGGTCTGCAGACCAGATGCAGTGTATTTCACAGCCTGTTTTCAAAAGATTAACCCACAACCACAAGTTCCTAATTATCTAGTCAGCTGATAAGGATGGATTTCCAGCCACCATAAGGTTCCGACAAGTGTACGGGTTGGATTCATGGCACGTTTTCCATGGAACAATCCTAACGGTTCGGGTATTCCTATAAATACCCAACCCACACAACCTCATTTTGCACAAGAATTCTGATTTGAGAGCTCTAAGTTGAAACCATTGTTTCATACCTGAGTTCTTGGATCGGGATTAGCATTCGGGGACCCTTCGTAAGTATTCCTTCGTTCTTTTCCTTATTTTTACTGCTTTTCGAGTCAGAAAGTCAAACTTTGTTTGACTTTCAGCATTGACCAGTAATGGTCAATGCGAAGTTCGTTTGAACTTCGCAACGTGAGTGTAATCACGTTGGTTATAGTCCCTTGGGACTATGCCCACTGATTACCACGTTGTCTAGGGTCGTAGGGTAAGCGATCTGATAAATCGCTTATACCTCGAACCCGACCCAGTTTGGTCGATCATTAGGATCCGACCAAACACATTAGGTGACCATAGTAGGTAGGGAATAACCTTCCGAGGTTATACCCTATGGTCGCATCGTTTAAGTAGTTGTATGATAGGTAGTTTATATGCCTTAGGTAAATTACCAGAATACCCTTTTCATGTATAATTGGTAATTAAGCATATGTAACCTAAACCTTTGTCACATAACTGATTATGTAATATGTTTAGGCATATAACACTTGTCATAGGGCTAGTTAGGCGGTCCGAACGCGTTTCACGCGAACGACGCGTTAAAGTAGCATAAGCTACCTAAACGGGTCGTAATGGGTCGTAGACACTTAGGTTAAGTTTCATTTAGTATGTAGGCTTTGATTAACCATATCACATGAGTTCCTACACTCATTTGGTTTACAAACCCTCATGCTACCCAGTCTTCCGATTTAGGTCCGGTTTATTAATGTAGTTACCTATATTAGGTGCCGTTTGATATTCCGCGATCTCTAGCTTTGCTTGGTGGTTATCCTAGGACTTCTGAGCAATCTCAAGTGAGTACATAGACCCCTCTTTTACTGTTTTCCAAACTGTTTTGGGGTGAAACACATGTGCCTACTTGTTACTTTCCTGCTTTCCTGTTTTCACATCATATACTGCTATGTTCGTTAGTACATTATAGTACATGATTTCATTACATTTCATGCTATGTATTGCCATTGTGTGCATTACTTAGTACATCGTTTTACATGACATTTTGACATAGACATTTGACATAGACATTTCGACATAGACATTTTAACATGATTGACATTTGATCATGTATTTCCCACAAAACATAACTTTGATTTAAACCAAGTTTTACTTCAATACTTTGTTTTTGTGCATATGGTTTAGTTGAGACATTTCACTTGCCATACATGGATATTTGACATAGACATTTGACATGGATATTTGACATAGACATTTGACATGGATATTTGACATAGACATTTGACATGGATATTTGACATAGACATTTTGACATGATTTACATCTTGACATGAATACTTTGACATATTATTTAATACATTTGACAATTGATTTAAACATAGACATTTTACATTGTTTGGTTTGGTTTGATTAAGTGATTAAGTAACGATGCGTGTGTAATATGATACAAGCATGGTGGATACGCCGCTGGTACTTCCTATATATAAGTGTTTGTATGGTATTACATATCATAGCGTTATTTGAATCATTTCAGTTTGAGACATAGAACATTTTATACAAATAACATACTTTTCACAAGACATTGATTTATAAACAACTTATCTTATGCAAACATATTTTACTTGGTTATTCATTTAACCTTACATTTATTTATACTTATCATCTGAACTCATTGTTTTTCAAATGATTTACAAAACAAAGCAAATAACAAGGTTCATGACTAAACATTTTCTCAAACATAAGTCATGAAACCTATTTTCACAAAACCTATGTATCTCACAGGCATTTTTATGCTGACGTACCTATTTTCACATGTGTTTTTCAGGAATTGTTGCATAAGATGATCAAGATACACATAGGCAGACTTGGGCTTTAGTGACAATAAAAGATACAAGACTAGTTAATTATGTTGTATTTCCTTGTTTGTTAAGACATTGTAACACTTTTAATCAATAAAACGAAACTTCAATTGCCATGGATTTGAAACAATTAATTCTGTTACAACACTCCCCGACATTTCCGCCACGTTTTGTATGTTCTACGTGGTCGGGGTGTGACAGAAAAGATGGTATCAGAGCCAATGGTTATAGGGAATTAGGTTATTAGTAATGCTTTGACCTAGTCTATAACTTTCTTAGGACCCTAACGCGAGTTTACTTGCGTTTAGTCATAAAACAATACCGTCACCTATCCTTAGGCGACGACCACAACAAGAACATAAATTTCAAAACCGCTTTGAAAACTAATCATCTGTTCTAGGATAATTGATTACTAGGTTTTGAACCCTCTATTGTAAGGTTTTGAACCCTCTGTTATACGGTTTTGAACCCCTTTGAGTTTTCAAAACTTTCGTCAAGGTTTTGGGTTTTTAATAATGTGAACACGTGCAAACTAGAAGGGTGAATGCCTGTATTCTGGGTTTTCTGTCTAGGCAAGCACTTCGTATACATCTCATCAGACGCGAGACCAGTTGTGCTTACCTGGGAATTCTTGGGATGAGTGTTCACTTATAGGCGAGCATGTCTTCGCGATACATTATTTTTGACCTAATTACTTTGATTAATCACCGAGGTCGTTTGTTGCTTTGTAGTAACAAACAAATGACCACAATCCTTGCTTTCATCAGATTTGTTTCATCTCATTCATTTCGTCTAATTCTCTCACTCGTTTCCTTTCATGTTCTTCTCTTTTAGAATGCCTCCACGACGTGAAAATCCAGTATCTGTTGACGAGCTGGCAGCTGTCATTACACAGCAAATGACTGCTGCAATCCCGAACGTCGTTGTTCAATGTTACCAAGCTATCAACAACAATAATGCCATCTGCAACTTCAAGACGTTCAACTCGGCCAAGCCATCGAAGTTTTCTGGGTCTCAAGGAGCGACAGCACTTCCAAGGTTTGGACCTACAAGTTCCACCAGGTCAAAGCTTCATCGACAAACAACCCAGTAGCAAAGGTGACTTGCTGATCCGCGGTACACTTGCTCATCCGGATGGTGGCTTCAGTTTTCTCAGTCCAGCATACAAACGCTACTGCACCTCCTGTGCCGTCATAGTTCATTGGTTTGTAGTCGAGAAACTGCTTGAAAGTGCAGCCCTGAGCTGCATTGCCTCCAGATGAATCTCCATTCCTATTACGTCTGGCATTGCTTGGTCCACCACTATCTGCAGTACGGGTTTCCTCGTAGTGGGCGATAGCTGTGGAGATTCTTTCTTCCAGTAGAGCATTCAGCTCTTCAGCAGTCTTTGGCAGTGGGGGATGAGGAGGTTGATCACGAGCGTTCACAATTTTTCTTGGTGCCATGTTCTGACAGAACATAACACAATAGGGTTAGCCATTTGTTTGATATGGTCTTACTAGACAGTAGTAGTATATATACACAGGCATATCCCACATAAGTGACATCAAACAATTATTACTCTAGCAGAGTATTTAATAGGCCGGCGCTCATATTTGACCTTTCCTTGCACTTGAGGGAATCTATACGTGACAAGACTTGCTGTGGTTCCTGTGCACCGAATTCCATAATTACGTATGCATCCATAATTACGTAACTCCTTGCACAGTCCTCACAGTTCGTTTCGTCCTTGTATCTCTTCCTTCATGTAGGCCATTGTTTTCAGGTAAAGTCACATATATACTAGTGGTATTCTACTTCTAGTATATGTATATGCTAATTATCACACATAATTGCAAGAAATTTTCACTTACTGACGAGTGCTACTCTAGTGCACCTTAAGTCTCGTAGCCTCTTTTCTTGACTCATGTAAACAGTTTCAGCTGTGGATGTCGCGGAAAGTTTTATGCAATGAAAACTTTTTGAAAAATCGTTTTTCGTGAAAGGATCCTAGTGATTGTAGTCTAGTCTCGAGAAGGAATCATGGTTCACTACAATCGCAGCTCTGATACCAATCTGTCACACCCCTTTCTGCGGCGGAAGCACGAGGTGTGATCATGAAAGGTTCTCATTGCATACGAAAAGTAAACATACTACATGCTCGTAAAAATAACTTCAAACCATTAACATTTCATAACGGAAAACATGGTTTAAGTGTTTACATCACAAGACAGCATTTTGTCTGACAAGTTTACAACTTTACTCAAAGATAAATAAAAGCGACGTCCAAGAGCATGAGTAAAACCGCGCTCACATCCATCCTAGTTACCTGAAATACATGTGAGTTTTGGAAAAACGTCAACATAATGTTGGTGTGAATTCATGCAATTTTTGTATTTCACGTTTGTATACTTTGTATGAAAACGTAATTTGTATCTTGTATAAGTCAAGTCTTTTGTGCACACCACGTGCTCATGTATAAATCATGTATTTCTGTATGTATCAAGTGTTAATGGGTTGCAAAGCCATTAACATGTGACACGACATAGGAAGTCACCAAACCATAGGTATTTTTCTATTAGTCGATTCACGACTGAGACACAAAAACACTACTCGGTTCTAGTGGTCACCAAGAGTGGGGCTGCCCTGGAACCCATTAGATCTAACCTTTTGTTCTGCGGTCTTAGTATGTAAACGATTAATGGTGCTTATGGTACCCTATTCGTGACACGATTTCTCGTATCATTTCTAAATTCTTGTATCCATCATACCATTTGTAAACATTGTAATATTTGTAACATGTATTTCACCCCCGAAGTTATAAAACTGAAAACAGTTAAAAGAAAAGGGGGAGCATGAACTCACAACTTTGCGTTCCTTGAGTCGTAAACTTCACCGGATTTGCTTAATTAACGTCGTGACCTATACGTGTTTTCTTAACGTTAGTCACTAGACTTGTATCGTACAAGTACAAGTCACTGTCTTTTATGTATATTTTTTCTTGTGTTAAAAATAATTCATATTTTTAACTAAGTGTCTTACTTATATTATTTTCTCAAAAATAAATATAAGTTTCTTGTATTTTGCGCTTTGCACCCGAGTTATGTATCTAGTATGTTGTATGTATATTTTTGTTATAAAAATTATGGCGAGGTTTATATTGGAAAAGCATAGTTTAGAACACACTAGTAAACATTTGTCTAGAAAATATTTACTAAGTGTTAGGATTTTCAGAAAGATTCGCCATTAGTCTCCTTTGTAAATGGAGGTGTCCATGCTTAATAGCATATCATTTTCTTTTACACATATCCCGTAGATTGTTCTCACATAACCAACCCGACAATCAAACATGCAATATACTACTTATGTCATTTCAGCTTTATTCATCAAAACTGGACTGTTCTCGATCATTTTAATAAAATAGTTAAGCTTCTCCAAAAATTCCCAAATTTTTACAGAACGTCATATATGATCCAAATTTTATTGTGTAAAAATTTCGGGTTCCAGTTCATTACCAATATTTTAAAGAAATTCATTTACCGGACTGCAATCAGATTTTGTCACTTTCTGACTGCAGTCTATAGAATAATTCACTAAAAATTAACCGTAAGTCCGATTGACGAAATTCCGGTAGGAGAATTACGGCGAAAACAGTGACCATCTACAGTAAAAATTTCATGAGCTGATTCTACTCAGTTTTTAAGTTATGACTCCGAATACAACACACTTTTTCAGCAGTAAAATCGTAGCTTGAGCTGCTGTCCAAAAATAGTAAACGACCTTGAAAAATTACGATTCCAGTGCCATTTGATCCGTTTTTCTAAGATACATAATTTAGGCTTCAGAAAGTCAGTTTTCGACTTATAATGATCTAGTTACAGCCTATTGAAGTTGGCTGAAAATACTAATCAGCATGCTTTTTACAATGTAAATGTTACTAAAAACGCATCACCAAGTGTCCTAACAACGGTTTATCAATATATTAATGATCAAACATCATGCATGCTTTAACCAAACCTAATCCAACCCGATTTCATCTTCATGCAAACCTTTTATGTAGGATTTTATGTAAGGTTTCATGTTCATCTTTTTAGTGTTCTAGTTCTTGTGATTTAAACATAAAAACATACTATAACTTGTGATTACAACAACAAGATGAACAAGGGTGTACAAGTAACTTACTACTAGCACAAGGCTAGGGTAGAATCTTAGTGAAGATGATGGTGAGAAAAGATGATGAACAAGACTAGAACAAAGCTCCTTTGAATGCTTCTCAACTTGCAACCTTCATGAATCACCTTCAAGGCTTGAATGGAACTTGAATATGATGAAGATGGTGATGTTAAAATGGTGATGATGGTGGCAGTTTGGGGGAGCCGAAAATGAGAGAGAGAGTGTGAGTGAGGAGTGTAAATCTTGAAGTGATGATGATAATCTAAGCCACCCTCTTTGTAAGGAGTGTGATTTCTTGGCCAATGTAGCAAATAAAGGAGGCCCAATCACCAATTAGAAGTATTATTTGGTAGGGATTTGAAATGATTAGGGGTGGGGTCCATGGGGCAAAAAATCGGTTAGGGGGGGGGGGGGGTTGGATGTAAAATTTGTAACTAAATTGTAAAGGGTAGTTAGATTCCAAGTATTATGCCTCCATATGTTATTTATTTGATTTTTAATGGGTGTTATGGTAAACGAGAATCATGACTAGCCACAAATAATAAAACAGAGTATTTGACAAAAATTTGGTGTCCCGGGTAATGTCCGGTTGTTCGGTTGGATACCGTTCCGTTAAAGTGCTTAATTATTCCGCAAAGTGTCTTTTTGTAACCCTTTTAATTCCCAACCCTTAGGGAAATATTCTGGACGATAAAACATAATTTCTGCATGGTATTTTATTGTTTAAAAGCTGGTTATAGCTGGATTTAATAAAATTCTGCACTTAAAGTGCGTTTCGGGTGCTTTTTAGTGCGTATTTTAGTCTCCGGAAAGTCTATATATTAATCCTTGTATATACTTCTTGGGTTTTAATGTATCCTTGACGTTGGACCTACACCTAGGCCTCAGTTCTAATGTCTGACTGCTTTCTGCAGAGCTGTTAACATATTGTGTTTTACCGGTGAGTTTACTAGTATTTCTGACGCAACGCTCTTGTTAATGCATAAAGCAATATTTTGTAGTATTAAACGTGCATGAATTCACTTGTATATAATGTAATCAATCAATGTTGACATTTAAGCACATAATTGCAGTCATTAAATAATAATTAAAGTGTACGAAAATTACCGGTTTGGTGCCAGTTGTCACAAAGTGACACAGGTGTCACAGTCTCCCCTACTTCAGGAAATTTCGTCCCGAAATTTATTTAGAGGAAACTTGTGAGAGCTTGAAACATGAAGTTGAAAAGATCAAACAACACAGGTTAGAGTCCTGAACTTCTAGTGACTTTAAATAACATCATGCTTGCAATGTGAGAGGGACACTTATATACAAGTATATAAAGCATTATTGGTGCGTCCACCGTACCTCTATTACATTGTTCAAGTTTCGTTATTATTGCCACTATCGGTTCTTACACATAATAAATCTTACTGGGTTCCTGTGCACTGAATTTCATAATTATGTACGCGTCCATAATTACATAATCCCTTGCATAGTTCACACATTGTATTTTATAATGTGTATGGGAAACCAAATGAACAAACCTGTGATGAGTGTGACTAGACCATCCTAGGGTCCTTTTTAATTGAATCAATAAATGATCTCTAGACCACCAAGGAGTCTTTTCAGCTTATCTCATCACATGTCATTCTTAACCAGATTCTGAATCAATCTTTTGACTAGACCACTCAAAGGGTCTCTTTTTGAATCATGGAATGGTACTTATATAATCCAAGGGTCTTAACTGTTACGTAGGAGCCCATTAAGGATCTAAGGTTGTACCTTTTGAATATCCTACTATGAATCCCTCATATGAAGATATGGAAGATTCTACGAGGATTTGGATAACGAATATCCAGAGTACACAAAAACACACAATGCATGAAAGAAGACACATAACACATAAACATGTAAATCATAAAATTGTTTAACTTGATTTTAAATTTGTTTATCATTTTGTCAATTTGTTTTGTTAATTGTGCACATGTATTTAAAGCACACCAGGTATCCAATCCGTGAATTTCATTTGGCACTTTACACATCATCAAGAATCTAACTATGAAGATAGAAAGATTTAAAAAGAAAATTCGATTTCGATTATAAGGAATCGAAATGTTCGAATTAAGGCATACAAGGAATCCAATGAAGGATTCCGATTTGAATGATAATTATCCACAAGGATCTAATTGTAAAGATAAAAAGATCCCATATGGATTTTAGAAGTTGAAGATGTTTTGAAACCTTGCACTGGATGTGCTTAAGTCAAAACATGAAGTAAAAATGCTTATGAAGTTGAGATGCTAGATATATCAAGGCGACATATGAAGCAGAATTTGAAAGTTAAGTCAATGTATGAGAAAAATGTTTTTGAAAATTATGCATGGGGTTTCTTTTAGAAATGTGTTTAATGTTTTTGAAATCTTACATAATACTTTTGAAATCATAAAGTAGGTGTATTAGATAAAAATGTTTTAAAATTACGCGAGATGAAATTTTTGAAATTATGTATAAGGTTTTTTTTTTTTTTGTTTTTTTATTTTTTTATTTTTTGGAAATATGAATAATGTTTTTTTTTTTAAATCATGCACTTGATAAGAAAATATACTGTGTTAATATTGTTTTCAGACTATATGAAACATTTTAAAATCATGAAGGTTGTTTTTTAAATATAGACAATGCTTTTGAAATCATGCATTTGATATATTACACAAAATTGTTTTCAGACTATATGAAATATATTTTTGAAATCATAAAGGTTGTTTTTGAAACATAGGCAATGCTTTTGGAATCATGTATTTAATATTAGGTAAATATACTATGTAAAAAAATGTTTTCAATTATAAAAATATTTTTGAAATCATGAAGGTTGTTTTGAAAACAGATACTATGTATGTTGTTATGAAAATCAGAATGTAATAGGTATGAGTTTGAAAATACCCTCAGTCATCTAACCAAAGATTCAAAGGCACAGATGTGCAAAGAGCACGATTACTCATAATTTCGCTTTATTTCTTGTACTTCGTCTCCTAGAATGAAACGAGTACTTCAAATTTTTCGAGGAAATCATGAGCGATCACTTGAAAGGGAGAATCACAAGAGTAGTTTGTTTAAAGAACATAGTTCCTTAATGTAGGTATTACAGGAAAATGCCATACACACATGTAACTACATTTGTATATAAGAATTTGCGAACAATGATTCATTTATAAACTAAACACATTGTTTCCAAGTTCAACAAAAGAAAAGGAACAAAAGCAATAGATACAAGTTATTTAGAGCAGCAGCTTCTTCTAACCAGCCAAATGCTCATCCTAGGGTTGGATTTGCATTGACAATCTTTGGGCATTTGTTCCTGAAATGGCTCGTCTCGCCACAGTTGTAGCACGATCCAGGTGGAAAGCGAGCTTGAGCAGGGTTGGCTTGTGGTTGAGTAGCAGCAAAATTTGCAACAGCTTTGTTTTAGATAACAAAGCAGCACACGTCAACCAAATGTCCCCATCGTCCACTGTAGGTACATTTGAAACAGGTTAGGTGATTCAGATGATGACGGTTGCATTGATTGCACAAGGGAGCAGTTCCCTTGTACCGCTTCTTGGCTGGTGGTGCTGCCACTTGACTAGGTCCTGTCTGTTTTGGTGCTACTGCTGCAGGTTTCTTTGAAGCTTTACGCTTCTTTGACCTTTCAAAGGCTTGGCTTCTGCTTCTTTCGATGCTTCTTGAGTGGCTCCATTATTGGGACGAGACATGGCGATACCTAAATCCACAGACTTCAGGATTATTTCACCTATTTGCTGAGAAAATTTGGCAGTTTGCTCGGACATTTGAGTGTTGCTGAGATGAAGAGACATTCTAGAAGAAATGAAAGGCATGGGAAGAAATAAGTGAAATGTTATTGGAAAATCAAAACATAATGGCAACGCAAAAAAATTGCGATCATTTGTTTGTTACCTAAGGCAAACAAATGAGACGATAACAAATTAAAGTAAACGGGTCATATTAATGTATTAATGAAGACATGCTCGCCTATAAGTGAACACTCACCCCAAGAGTTCCCAGGTAAGAGTGACTAGTCCGATACTGCGGATTTGTACGAACACTCTAGCCTTAGACAGAAAACTCAGGGTACAGGCATTCACCCTTCCGGTTTGCACGTGTTCACATTATAAGACCCAAACTTTGACGAGATTTTGAATACTTAGAGAGTTCAAAACCTTATAATAAATCATCCTAGAACAGATAATTGGTTTTCAAAGCGGTTTTGAAATTTATGTTCTTGTTGTGGTCGTCGCCTAAGGATAGGTGACGGTATTGTTTTATGATCTAAACACAAGAATCTTGTGTTAGGGTCCTAGGAAGGTTATAGACTAGCTCAAAGTATTACTAATAACCTAATTCCCTATAACCATGAGCTCTGATACCAACTTTTCTGTCACACCCCGACCGCGTAAAACAACAAATCGCGGCGGAATCGTCGGGGAGTGTTGTAACAGAATCATTGTTTCATAACACATGGAAATTGAAAATTTTGTTTTATTGATTTAAAAGAGTTACAATGTCTTAACAAAGAAACATAACATAATTAACTAGTCTTGCATCTTTTAATGTCACTAAGGCCCAAGTCCACCTAAGTGTATCTTGATCATTCCTATGCATAATTTCCTGAAACACATGTGAAAATAGGTACGTCAGCATAAAAATGTCTGTGAGATACATATGTTTCATTGATTTAGGATTCATGACTTATAAGTTTAAAGAAAAATGTTTAAGAAAAGTTAGCCATGATCCCTGTAAAATGTTTTCTTTTGTAAGTCATTTGAAAAGCGATGATAAAATAGATGATATGTAAAGAAAATGTAAGGTTATATGAATAACCAAGTAAAATGAGTTTGTATAAAATAAGTTGTTTTGTAAAACAAATGTTTAGTGAAAATATGTTATTTGTGTAAAATGTAATATGTCAAATATTGAAAATGGTTTAAATAACGCTACGATATGTAATACTATAAAAGCACTTATATATAGGAAGTACCAGCGGCGTATCCACCATGCTTTTATCTTATTACACACGCCTCGTTATTTAAATCACTTACCAAAACAAACCATCAATGTAAAAATGTTCATGTATAACCAAATGTAATGCTTAAACAATTGTTGAAATGTTATTATGTAAACAAATGTAATGTAGAGTGAATAAAAGCATTTATTGATTAAAAGCATTTACTTAACCCTATAAGAAAGAAATGTACAAGACAATGTATTTGATAAATTAAAATCAAAAGTCATGTTTTGTAAAATAATGCATGCTTTACTGATACAAACATCTATGCGGTAATGTTAAACGTCTACATCCAAGCCTTGAGACAGTAAGATAACCTTAGAGTGAAGGTTATCAAAAAATGTTTTCGGATTCGGTCATTCCTTCCACCCAAACAAACCTAGGATTTTAGGAACGGGAGATGTCAAGTCCTATGGTACCACTACCTACTACCGAGCGGCATGATCGGTGTTAATGAATGTATTAGTTTCGCTAAACAAACCAAATGTTATACCAAATGTAAACATGTTTTATGAAAATAATGTACCTAGTATGCTAAGTGAACATACAAGGTAGAGATATAAAACAATGTGTCCATATGCTACGAGAACATATGCAACAGAGATGCAATGTAAAACAATGTACTAAGTATGCTAAGTTAACATACAAAGCAGAAAAGTCATGTAAATCAATGTGCTAGCATGCTCAGTAAACATACATAGCAAAAGAAATGAATGTAAAACAATGTGCTAGCATGTTAAGTAAACATACATAGCAAAAGAAATGTAATGTAAAACAATGTGCTAGCATGTTAAGTAAACATACATAGCAAAACATAACGAAATCATGTACTAATACTGTACTAATGAACATAGCAAGTATATGATATGAAAACATGAAAAGCAAGAAAGTAACAAGTAGGCACATGTGTTTCACCCCAAAATGTTTGAAAAACAGTAAAAGAGGGGACTATGTACTCACTTGAGGGTGCTTAGAAGTCTTGAATAACAACCAAGCAAAGCTAGAGGGATCACGGAAATCAAACGACACCAAATATAGATAACTACATAAATAACCGGACCTAAATCGGAATATTGGATAGAATGAGGTTTCGTAAAGCAAATGAGTATAGGAACTCATGTAATATGGTTTAACAAAGCCTACATTCTAAAATGAAACCTATCCTAAGTGCTTATGACCCATTACGACCCGTTTAGGTAGCTTATGCTACTTTAACGCGTCGTTCGCGTAAAACGCGTTCGGACCGCCTAACTAGTCCTATGACAAGTAAAATATGCCTTAACATGTCTAATATAGTTACCTAATCAGTTTAGATGTCAAAATTTTGGTTACATATGCTTAAAATGAATTTATGCGTAAAAGGGTATTTTGGTAATTTACCTAAGGCATATAAACTACCTATCATACAACTACTTAAACGAAGTGACCATAAGGTATAGCCTCGGAAGGCTATTCCCTATACAACTATGGTCACCTAATGTGTTTGGTCGGATCCTAATGATTGACCAAACGGGTTGGGTTTGAAAGTATAAGCGATTGTTTAGATCGCTTACCTTTACGACCCTATATAAGCACAAATCTAAAAAGTGACGAGTTAAACATGTTTAACGAGTTTAGAAAATAGGTTTGGTATCAAGACAAAGGGTCTTGATACCCACAAGTAGTTTGGTTACAAAATACGCAAGAATACGCATTTTGGCCGAAACTACGACTCGTCACTAAGCCTAGATAATGTGGTAATCAGTAGGTATAGTCACTAGGGACTATAACCATCGTGATTACGCTCACGTTATGAAGTTCAAACAAACTTTGCATTGACCATAAACTGGTCAATGCAGAACGTCAAACGCAGTTTGACTTTTAAGCTAAAAACGCGTAAAAAGAAGGAAGGAAATACTTACAAAGGGTCCACGCAAGTTTTGATCCGATTTACCCTCAGGTATGAAGTGTATACTCCAACTTAGAGGGCCAAAATCAGATCAAATGTGGGTTTTACAACTATGAAATGGTGGGTATTTATAGATTTCACATAACCGTTAAGACCATTCATCAAATAACATGTTTCGATCTCATCCGTACATGTGCACCCCTTGTTTTTGCAAAACCATGGGCACCCCTAGAATGGCCCATAGTATCAAAAATACCATGTGCAAGTGAAGAAATCAGTTGGAAATAGCTAGAAAAACAATCTATGCAGATCTGGTGTTCCCACACGGCCCGCGTAAGACCCAGCAGAAGCCTACGCGACCCGCATGGGCTGCACAGTTCAGCAAACATCTTTCAAAGTTGCAGTTTTAGTCCCTGTTAGTGTTTAAGCTCATTTCTGACACCTTTGAGGCCCGTTAAGCCATATTTAAGGCCCTAAAATGATTCCCTAACATTGTGGACATGAAACATGCTCAGAAATATGCCGGGTGTCGGTTCGTTTGGTCGTACGATCGTTATATTCGCTTAATTACGACGAAATGCGCACGAACGCGAAAAACGATCGAAATTACGCGACGAATGTATTTTTCTCATGCCAAACACTAAAATAAAATATTTTAATGCTTACATAAATTTTTGGATGTCCGGATGTATTCAGAACGTAAGTTATGCGCGAACATGAAAACTTATGCACTTTTTGACGCTTTTAGTCCCTGAATGAGCATAAAGTTTATTTTAGCACACCGAACCACTCAAAGCCTATTTCTAAGCTATGTAAAGGATATTTAGGGTGTGTTTAACTTATGATCATGTTCCGGAATGTCTGTTACAGTACGAATCGACATACTTTCGCAGTTTGTTGAATTTAGTCACTGTAAGCGAATAAACTTGATTTCGGCACACCAAACCTTCCAAAACTTATTTCTAAGTTATGTAAAGGTTATTTAAGGTATGTTAAGCCTATGTCACTGTTCCGGAGTGTTTGTTGTATTAAACTGGTTATGTTTACGCATCAGTGCGCGTATAACCTTCCAGAAAGTGATTTAGAGCCCGAAATCGATCAAGAATTGATATGTGCAAATGATACACATATTTATACAAATCCTAAGTATGAAATACAATATTTCATTGGTTTGGTATTTGTTTGATGGTTGAAGTGACACAGGTGTCACACTTTCGATAGGTTTTACACTTGGGTTTCTCACCCTACTGCTGATTATCCTTTTTGAACCCGGAACTCTTCTTATGATCTGAGTTCCCTTTTCCTTTCTTGTTAGAGCGATGAGAACCCTCATCCTCTCATTTCCTTTTTCCTTCATCGGAACTCTTAAGCGATCTCTGCCTAACCGCATCGAGAGTAAGAGATAACGACAGATCAGCCACTGACCTAAAGGTGGTTGGTCTTGATGCGTTCACACTTGCCTTGATTTCTGGAGCTAGACCTCCAATAAAACGAGCTATGTGTTTTGGTTCTGGTGTAACCAAGTATAGAACCAATCGAGACATGGTATTGAAACTTGTAAGGTATGCCTGACAGTCTAAGTTCTTCATGACCAATGTCAAGAAATCAGTCTCAATTTTCTCAACTTCAAGTTGAGGACATAAATTTTCTTTGATATGAGCAACAAACTGATCCCAGGTCAAGTTGTACAACGGGATCTTCCCTGCAGCTTCGATTAGTGACATCCACCAAGCTAGAGCTTCTCCTTTAAAAGATTGTGAAACAAACTTCACAATGTCTTGCTCTGCACATCCACTAATATTAACCACAGTATCCATCTCGTCGAGCCACGTCATACAATCGATGGCTCCTTTCTCCCCTGTGAAGTCCCTAGGCTTGCAGGAGATAAAATACTTATAAGAACAGGTCTTAACACGTGGCTCTTGACTGAGCACAATCTTCTTAGACGAGACACTCCTTTGGTTTGATGAGTGATGAGAATCGTCTTTGTGCGATGCGTGCGACTTAGATGGTGTCTTTGAATGAGCTACAGATAGGGTCTTGCTACGAGAACCACTAGATTCTTTGAACTGTCCCTTGGGTGACTATTAACCTCATCTGCCGTTTAATTAATAAAAAGCTTTCATTTTACGATATCGCGCATAACTTCTATTTTAGACCACAAACTAATGTCAAACTTTAAGGACATACTTAAATATCAGTAATAAAGGTTTTTGTCTTCTCACATTTTCAAAAATCTCGTTTTAATATCAAAAGGGCATAATGGTCAACTTTTAAGCATTTTATCGGAAACATGCAATGAACTAGGATTTCTATGGAACCAGGTTGTATAACCTCATAGGGTTATACTAACCTATAATATGGTCCTAAAGGAACCCTAAGGCATATCTAAACTAAGCTAAATCAGGTCAGAACTGAAAGTCAAAGCAAAAGTCTACTTTTGCGACTTTCGGTTCCAAACCGAGCCCAAACTCAGAATTGTTGGGTTGAACATGCTTAGACATGTTCTTATATTATTTACCAAGTTATTTTAATGTTAAAACATGTTCCATAACCTCTGCATTGTTAGTTATGAATTTATTTGTAAAAATTGATTCTGTTGACTTTTTATTAATAAGTTTGACCCGACAATTGACCAAGTAAAAGTGATAATCAGTAGGTGCCCTTTTAAGGGTTTATTACCTACATAATTGCCAACTCATAGCCACTTTCAATTTGAATAATGGCTGGACCGTTTGTGAATAATCACAAAGTCAAAGCTTAATTACGATAACTTTGACTTTCGGTCATTAAGCTAATAAACTTGAACTTAGGAAGCTAAGAACACTTACTAGGGTACTTAGCACGAAATAGGAACTGAGGAAAGCTTCCTAGAGCTCCAAGGGACTCCAAAGAATGAGTTGTGAAGTGATTTTCAAATGTGCAAATGAACAAGTGCACACAAAGGGCCTTTATATAGCAATTTCCACTTCATATGATCAATCCACATGTCCCTACATTGATCCTAGATGTTACCAGGTGTCCCTAGTGCATGAAAAACCATTGGCACAGTCCCTGGTATCGAAATATTGCATGCAAAGGCGGTGTAACAGGCTGAAACTTGCAGCTGTCATGTTTTTCTGCATCTGACACTTTTACGCGGGCCGCGTAAGATTCAGAGAGAGTCTACGCGGGCCGCGTGGCTCCTCCATGACCGGAAAACAACTTTTAAACTTTGCAATTTTGGTCCCTGGTCCATTTTAAGCTTATTTAACTTTCATTCATTGCACTTATGACTCCCATAGTTAAATTTTAAGGGCCTTGGGTCATTATTTAACTCCGTTAAGCTCCCGGTTAGTTGTACGATCACCCAAAAAGTCTTGTCTTCCTTTGAATCTCCACAAAATTAATATCCGATATTCTTAAGAGCAAAATATATAATTATTACAATGTTTTTGGGTTCGTTAAAAGGTCACTCAGATGTAACATTTAACATGTTGACACTTTTAACCCCTATGTTTCGTAAAGTCCTTATTTTAAACACAAACGACTTTCTATGTTCGTCAATTTATTCGTTGAAGAATACGAACGTTGTGTGAGGTCAATCAGAGGCAGAAGAATGGCATGTTGACACTTTGGATCCCTTTACTTACATATTTACATTGTTTGACAATTTTATTCCCTCCAGATCAATCTATTACACGTTTAAAGTCCATGACACGTGTCTTTATTATATTGGAAGTGATTTTGCGAGGTGTTATAGGACACCACTTGGGAGTCCGAAGTAGAGATGAAATGATTATACCCTTCCTTAGTTGGTACGTATTACGATTTCGAGGATGAAATCCTCTTTAAGGGGGTAGACTTGTAACACCCCAAAAATATTAAACTACATATGTGTGTGAACATGTATGATTTATAATATTGATAATAAATAGTGAAAATAAAACTAGGAATAATTAACCTAGTTAAATTTACGTTATAAAAAGATGGGGATTAAGGGATTTTAACTACTTTACACATCTTGGAAACTAGAGGGGCTAAAACCGACATTCTTGAAAGATCTTTTATTAAAACAAGATAAGGTTAAAACACACACTTGGTGTGTGTAACCTTCTGGTCGACCAAAACAGAGCAAAACAAGAGCTCTTGTTCTTCAAAACCCTAATATCAAATTCCTTCAAGAATCAGAGAAGAAATCAAGTTAGGAATCGAATTCAAGTGATATTTGTGATCACTATACTTAGGAGATCACAAGGTATGTTTAAAATTTATCTTTGGTGATGTTTGATTTTTCATAAATTTTCATAAGTGAAGGAATGATTGATGTTATGGCAAAATTAGGATGATTTCAAGTCTAGGAACAAGCCCTAGATAAGCAGTTGATGAATATTATGTCATAACCTAGTGATTTCAAGATTTATCATATATGTAGTATATGGGTTTTTGAGTAAAAGGATAAACACTTAGATGATAGTTATAAATTGGTGTTATTTGATGGTTAGGACACAATTCTAGATGTTCTTTGTGTATATGAAACATCTAATTTGGAATATGATGATTTATCCTGGTTAAAAATATTAATCATGAACATGTTAGTACTAGTATACTAATTTCGCCCACAAGGTGTTCGACAAAATGCTTAAATGAATTTAAAATAAGTGAGAAATATGAAAGAATCACTTAATTGATTAGCTAGAAGCATTATGTGTCGAATCTTGAAATATGAATTCTAAGCTATATGCTCGAATTAAATTCTATATGGAAATTGGGTGGATCGTCAAGTAGTCAAGGCGGAACGGAGAGTCGTTTGAAAGAAAAGCTTTAAAGGTACGTGGTTATGCGCTTCGTAGATTTCGTTATTAAATTACGTCAGTTGTTATTGAATGATAAATGTGTCGTTATGAAGTTTGAAGAGTGTCAAAACGGTGGATTCCGTATAGACAAAACGAACAAAATTTATAAGAGTTTGAAGTTAAGATAATAAAAGTGATGGATTTCACTATAATAGTCAAATGGGTCAAGTTGACTCAAGTGGTGATTGTTTGGTAATATAAAGCGATGGATGTCGTTAAGGAAACCAAACGGGTCAAAACAACCAAAGAAATGAACTTTGGTAAAATAATGCGATGGATGTCGTTAGGAAAGTGAAACGGGTCAAATTGTTGTCTTGATGTGAACCAGGAAGGTCGCACAATAAAAAGACTTCAAATCTTTGCCCGGATTCTTGAATAATTATGTGTTATAGCCATTAGCCGAAGAATGGTTATCGATGAGTATAAGTCATAAACTCAGGTTTGAGTATGACTAACAAAATAGCGAATTCAATTTAAAGGATTCATGATACATGCGTTAAACTAGTTAAAATTGAATGGGTTGAATAAAGTACATATACATTGATAACAACGTATACATTTCCTGTATAATGCTCCGTAACTATGTACATGTTATATATGTAATTCTCATAAAAGATTAAAGGTCATAAACTAAAAGTAATGTTCCTAAATTGAAACGGGTCGAATAATTTGGAATTTATTGTAATGCTGAGAGCATAATTTTAAGGATTTGTAAAGTCAGATGTCGGGTTTTGAGTTCATGTTAAAAAGGGTTGAATTACGGTCACGTAGGAAGAAATGTGACCCGATTCGAGCTAAAAACGAAGAAGTTATGATGTTTTTTGTATAAGTTAGTTTGGCTGGGAAATATGCAGCTTTTGATACAAACTCGCTAGAAAAACATAGGCGTCGCGCCACGCGATAGAGACTAGCCAAACTGTCGCGTCACGTGAGGGTTTTTGCGGCCCGCGACGGCTTCTACAGTCCTGGTCGCGCCCCACGAGGAAGCAAAACGGCTAGAATGATGTTTTTGTTATGTGTTTTAACATCACGAACTCATTTAATCAAGTTTTAACTATCATAAACTAACCATTTTGGTGTTTTTGATTGTAGGTAACTTTATGAAATAGACGGATGGCGATCAAGCTTATAAACGAACCGAATATACACAAGGTTAAAGCTTTTGCAACTAAATCAACTTTTTTTTTTATTAAACTCCTTGGGTTGTTTTGTCCAACTATATAAATCTAGAACTTATATTTTGCAAGTAAGTATAAATTAGTGACATAGAATGTTCTAAAAACTTCGTAAACTCGGTTTTAAGGTTATGGAACATATGTAAATGTTGTGGTTTAAATGTTGATTTTAAAATCGGCATTTGAATGTGATATATAAGTTATATGAATTTATTAAATGATGAAGAAAAGTGTCTTACAATAGTCGATACCCACTTACCGCTAGCTATTTAGTAAAGCTATTTAGATAACGCATTTTCCATCCATAGTCCATACTACCCCTTCATTCCAACAACCATTACAATTGGGAGCGAGAAGAGATGGGTTTGATGATGGATATGAAGAAGAGTTTGCGGGGTATGAAGAAGAAGGTTATGTTTATGGGGGTAATGGAGATCAAGGTGACTACACGTATGTGCAAGGCCAATGAATGCAAGGATTTGGTAGACCTCCTCAACAACAAATTATACAACAACAAATTGTTCCACAACAATTACCACCACAAGGGCCACAAATTCAAAGACAAATACCTCAACAACAACAAGTGGGGCAAATGTTTCAACCACCGCCTCAACAATTTGTGCCTCAAAGACCGGTTCAAAGACCAATGGGCCTATCACATCCAAGAGTTTGATTGGGTGTGCCACGAAGACATAACCGAGACGTCGTGAGGGGTATTGAAGCACATTTTAGGCCGGTAATTACCAACAATCCTACACCGGTAGTCATTCCTCATAATATCAAGGGATGACTTTCAAAGTTAGAACCAATTCCCTCCAAAGTCTACCGAAGTATAAGGGATTAGCAACGACGGAACCTTGTTTTCATTTGGAGACATATCATTCTATATGCAATACTATTAGTGGGCAAGGGGTTTCATCTGATGAGGTCAAGTTGGTACTATTTCAGTTTCCGTTGGAAGACAGAGCGAAGAGATGGTTTTACACTTTACCATCGGCTTCGATTTACACATGGGCAGAGATGCAACAAAGATTTTTAGAAGAATTTTCACGGCCCAAAGACCAACGATGCACGAAGAAGCTTGAGAAGCTTTTAACAACGACAAGGTGAAATGTTTCATGAAGCTTTCAAACGGTTTAATTTGATGATCAAGAATTTCCCTCATCACGGGATCGAGTTGTGGGAATTGTTGAATGCGTTTCATGAAGGGTTGAATTCCGAAGATGCTGGTAACTTAATATCTATCATGAATGGTACATTCGGTACCAATTACGAGCAAGACGATTGGGCGTTTTTGGAACAAATGGCGGTCACATCAAAGAGAAAGGCTCAATCATCGAGGAGAGCGAGACCGACCATTACTAGAACTCAAGTGCATGCAGCGGAGGATGTTAATGTGCAAACTTCAAACCAAATTTATAATGTTTGTGAAATTTGTAATGAATTGGGGCATGCATCTGAAAATTGCCAAGGAGGAGAAGGGCAATATGAAGAAGTGAACGCGATTCAAGGTAAAGGGGGCAGTGGTAGAAACTACAACATGATTCAAACACATACCACCCCGGATTACGAAACCAACTAAATTTTCGATATGGAAACCCATCAAATCAAGCAAATCCTAAATTTCAAAGAAATCAAGGAAACTTTGTTCCTCGCCAACCGTTTAATAACCAAGGTTCTTATCGAGTCGGGAACAACCAAGGATTTCAAAGGCAATACCAAGCGGGTCATGAACATGGTGGGTGTTCGGGTCAAAGTTCTTCAGGTGGAAATGAAGTCATGGAGATGTTGAAAGCGATGCAAATGGAAATGCAAAAGGGGAACCAAATGGATGATGCTCGCATTCAAAAAGACGAAATCCGGGATAAGGCGATTCAATCTTTGACCACCCAAATGGGTCAACTTGCAACCGACGTAGCGGACTTGAAAAAAAGGTAAAGGTCAATTACCAAGCGATACTAAGGTAAACCCTTCTCATAGTTCATCTAGTAATAATATTAATATTAATCATGTAAGCGTTTTGAGAAGTGGTAAAGAGTACAAAACCAACCCATCATCGGGTTTGGTTAACGGGGTGGTTGAGGATATCACGGGTATGGAGAGTGAGGATGTGAATGCATATGTCTATCGCTTGCGTCAATCACGTATCATAGCTGAGTCAAATGGTCAAGACTGGTGCTGAAAGAACAAAACATAAGTCTAATGTGTAGAAGTCCATCCGGACGGATGGACATAGCTCCATCCGGACGAATGGCCATTGCCCATTCGGAGTGTGTGTTGATCTCCATCCGGACGGATGGAGATCCCCATCTGGTCAGATGGTTCATCCGCTAGGTCATGTCATCCAAATGGAGGAGCCCTATAAATAGGGGTGTTGTGTCTTGACATTTGAGGGAGTTGGGTATTCTTGAGGTGAAGCTCTGCCCGCTTGATTTCTTGTTATTGTAACTGTCATATTCAGTAATAGAAATCATATTAATTACGTCTTTATGTCTGAACCATGCACGTGATTGGATTCCGCACAATTCACATGTTCATACGTAGTCAACTGTCAAGGAATCGATCAGATCCTGGATTCACAAGTGGTATCAGAGCGGGTGTTGATTGCACGGATCGAAGACTCGAAGATTCAAGCTGTTAGGCAAATACAAAAATTTCAGAAAATACAAAAACATTTGAAAATTTGAAAAAGCCAAAAACAATAGAAAATGAAAAAGAGTTTTTTGTATAAAAAGAGGAAATGATAGTGCATCAGTAGACAATCACAGTACGCTAAAGAAATGGAAGGTTAAATGTGATAAACGGTCTCATTGATGATATGCGAGTAGGTTTTTACACGCTTAGTAGATTATTTTCGAGATATAAACCTAAATATCAATATACTTACTTATCTCATGGGGAACATCTCTCGGATATATAGGTAACCCCCGAAATCTTGTTTGAGAGATTGCCTGATTCTGAGATACTAGGTCTTTATATTGTTTGATATCTGGGGTATTATACCTGGTCTTCTGATATTGCAAAAGCAATGGTCTAGACTTTGTATAATACTTTACGTGCTTAAAGCTTATCCTCTGCATAAATGATGTGTGCAAAATGCAACATATAAATTACATCAATTGTGGCATAAAACTAACCCTTTTTAGTACTAATGTTGGAAAAAGTGTGCTTTTGTCTTCCTTTTGTATTTTCAGGATTAAATGAGCTCAGATTAACAAAAGAAGCAAAAAGACAGCTAAATCTAACATAAATACAAGAAAAGGAATAAACGTGACATGCCCGACCCCACGACAACTTCTTCCCAAGTAAAACAAGAAAACAGAAGGCTGAACACACCCCGTGCTCAGTGAACACGGGGGCGTGGCCAAGTCCCAGCAGAAAAGACAAAGCTGTAGAAGCTTCTATCGCTCACCACGGGGCCGTGCTCAGCGGACACGGGGCCGTGGTCAACTATAAGATTCGCAGAATCCAGGCAAATCTTGATAGTTCAGATATGCTTCTGCACACGGGGGCGTGCCCAGTGGACACAGGGGCATGGTTAACTAATGCAGACAAACTGCAATTAATGAAGGCAGAGAAGAGGATGGACACGAGGCCGTGCCCAATAGACACCATAACACCATCCTCCACCACCATCATAACACCATCCTCCACCACCATCATCCATTGTCCATCGTAGAGTGTGTGAGTCGTCTCGAGATCCAAGATTGATCATAAGAGTTCTTGACAATCAAGGCCATGTTTGCCTAAGTCTCTTACATCACTTGGTGAAGACAAAGTGTCTAGTGTAATACTTTTTATTTTTAATCTTTTCGCACTTTTTACTTCGTTTTGTATTAATGACTTTAATAACTAGTTTCTTATGTTGAAGGTGATTTTTCCTTATCGTTTGTCCATGGTGTCTTGGCATTATTTTACTGTCTATATAAAATAAAAGATTTTCACCATTCATATCTCCACGGTCTATATGGAGGTATGTAGGCTACCTGGTCGTGGGTTAAGGGAACGGTTTGGTAAGAGTCTTGCCTTGTTCAGTGTATAGATCCTGCAAGGACCTGGGTCAAATTTAGTAGGACCTCCTTCAATACTTAACGGTATTGGATGGCGGGGGTCCAAAATCTTTGACCCCCTCATATGTAAGCTACTATTAATATTTTAACCTGGCTACTTAGGACTGTATCCCTGCTAACTCAGACTACTTAGCCGAGGGTAACGTCACCTTCAAAAGAGGGGCCTACCATAATATGCATTAATAACTTAATTAATTACCTTTCAATAATCCGACCCTTTAGGATTGTATCCTTGCTGACTCAAACTACTGGGTTGAGGGTAACGTCACCTTCAAAAGAGGGGCCTACTACAATAACTAAGATAATCTCTTAAAAAGTGCAAAAGTGCGGAAATAATCAAAGGTTACACTATACACGAGTCAGAGCCAAGTGATTCATCTTGTCTATCTGTTTTTATTTTTATTTTATTTTCAGCATTTTAGTTAGTTTTTATTTTTTCTAGTTTAAAAACCTTTTTTCTAATTTTTTATTTGATTAGACGTTGAGGATAAACCGGTACTAAAAGCTCTTGTGTCCTTGGACGACCTCGGTATCTTACCAACACTATACTATGCTCACGATGGGTGCACTTGCCCATATGTGTGTTTAGTGTTAGTAAATATGTTGATGCACAGAATGTCTGTTGACTACGTCTACGTCAAGTTTTAGGTCAAGTTTAGTCAACATAGAGTCTTGAAAGTCAAATTAGGGTTTAGAATTGTAGATTTCGCTTGAATGTACATAGATGTATAGGTGTTTTCGTTTATATGTACATATAGGTGATGGTTTCGCTTATTAGGTCTATTCAGGATTTCGCTTATGTGGTTAAAGGTGATTTCGCTTATGTGTCAATGACATAAGAGCGAAATCACATGGACTATATATAGTCGATTGGAGCGAACCTGATCATTTATGTATGTATGTCTGAGCGAGACCTGGTCATGCTTTCGGTAACAGAACTCTGTCAAAATTGATTCAAAAAGCAATAAAAGAGAAGGAATTGAATAGGAAAGCTGTTGTTACTTTGTGTGTACTGATTCCGCCTTTATACATGAAGATGAACGTCCTTGACTGACTTTTCGGGGTCGCAAAATGGTCCAACAAGTGGTATCGGAGCTTCAGGACGAGGAGTTCATACTACTACAACTGAATCGACCAAATTCTCTAACTTCTACTCACTTTCTCTCATACTTTTTCGATTTGAGATAGTTCCTATGGTTGAAATGGCCTAAAATTCGAGTATTACATGTAAAATACAGTAATAACAAACCCTAGAAAGTTTCAGGTTGAAATTCGGACTAAAAATAGTTAAAATCAACTAAAAACTTAGTTTCGCTTTTCCGAACATTCGAAGGTTTCGCTTTTCCGGACATTAACTAGGTTTCGCTTATTCGAACATTCAGACTAGTCACTTTCGCTTTTACAGACATAAGTTCAGTTTCGCTTATTTGAACATAAGTGCTTGTTTTCGCTGATAAGGACATAAGTCTAATTTCGCTTATTTGTACATCTTGATTTCGCTTATAGGGACAATACCTATTTCGCTCATACGGACATAAGCTTGATTTCGTTTATCTGAACAACTTGATTTCGCTTATTCGGACATAATTGATTTCGCTTATCTGGACAAAATTGATTTAGCTTATTTGGTCAAGATAGATTTCGCTTATCAGTCACATATATTGATTTCGCTTATAAAGACACATTAAAGCTGATTTCGTTTGAGTGTCACTGTTTGTCAAAATTTCGAAAATTTTTCTAACTGTTTGCTGATTTTGCAGGTACACTCAAGATGGATGATATTTTCTTGAACCCGTTTAGCGACATGTACGCATTCGCTGGAGATTCCGGAAACAATGATACTTCGTCAAGCAATGTGAATGAGAATCCGCCGAAAGAGAGGAAAAAGGAAGCTTGGGAATCGGAAAGTGCTTTCGGAACATTCAATAGACCTCCAAAGCTAATGGCTATTGAGGAATACAGTCGGTGGTCAAGAAAGTTTGAAGATTGGTTGATGGCATTCGCATTTCCCAGCTGGAAAAGTTTGAAAAACGGTTATGCCAATGGAAACAAAAATGGTGAAACTTTAAGAGCAGCTGAGGAGATTGATTCGTTTGTAGCTGAACAAAAGTGTGTGGCATTGTTATTTCAGTCCGTTCGGGAAGACATTATTGCTTTGATCGATTATTCAAATGCAAAAGATCTTTGGGAAAAGTTAGAAAAGAAATGTATAGGTAGTGAAGAAATCAAGAAAAAAAAAAGAAACTACTTAAGAAAGAGTTTGATATGTTTGGGTGTTTAAAGAACGAGTCAGTTTGTAAAATGATAGAAAGGTTTGGTCATCTGAAGCTGGAATTAGTAAGACATGATATCAGATATCCTGAAGATAATTTTATCGACAAATTGTTCGATTCGTTGCCTGACGAGATGGATTGGAGATATTATGCGCTGATGCTGAAGAATACCATCAAAGCACCAGAAAAGTTGACATTAGATTTGTTGATTGAGAAACTCAAGAGTCACGAGTTGGAACTGAAGAAGACATACAAAGTCAATCACTCATCTTACCAGCAGAATTTGGATTTGTATTATCCAAAGAGCATGATGCCAAAAGCAACTTCTCCAAAGACTGCGTTTTCTGTTGAAAATGTGTCCACAGCAAACAAAGAAAGTCAAAGTAGTCAAAGAAGTGGAAATCATAGTGGTTATCACAGTGGATTTTCATCATCTACAAGTCATTCTGATGCATAGAATCGTTTTCAATGCAATATTGCAATAGACTTGAAGAATGCTCAGAATTTTGATGAGGAGTCGGCCAAACAGCAGATGATCTTCCTAGCATCGGTGTTGGAATCGTATGAAGGGTTAGTAGCTGGGAAGATAGGCAACACCAATCTGACGAAAGAAGATTATGATCAGATTGATCCGGAGGAAATGGAGCTGATTGATATTCGTTGGGCTATGGCAAGTGTTGTTCGTCGAGCACAACGTTTCATGGAAATTACTGGCAGAAAGACAATTGGTGGTCCATCTACCAAGCTGGGGTTCGATAAATCCAAGGTGACGTGCTTCAAGTGTAAGCAGAAAGGTCACTTCAAGCGAGAATGCAGAAACGCTTATGCTGATGAGTCGGAGAACCCTTTCAGAGATGATTATTACAAGAAGGTAATTTATCATCAGAATAAATCCGAGCCGCCTAGATTGAAGCAGGTCGAAGACAACAAAGAGAAATCTAGAGCTCTTGCGGTGATTTATGATGATGAAGGTTATGATTGGAGTCAAGAGGTTCTACCGGAAGAAGATGCGGTTGGTTACGCATTCATGGCGAAAAACGACGAACCTATTCCGTGGAAAGACGATAGAACTGAAGAGCAAAAATATCAATACAGAAAAATGATTGCTGAAAACAAAATAATTAGAATATCTCGTATCTTTCTGGAAGCGAGGAGAGCAAATAGATGGGATCCGGACAGAGAGTGTTATCTTGATGAATATGGAAATATTGCGATCGATGACAAAACGCTTGATATCGAAGCCATAATCCAGCAGTACAAAGAAGAGGATGAGTACTGGTAGAATAAATGGTGGGGAACTGGAGACGAGAAAGAGAAAGAAGAGAAAGAGAGAAAGGAGAAAGAAGAGCAGGAGAAATCAAAGAAAGTTGATACTGGAGTTATTGATACAACGCAGGAGTTGACTGCAGAGAATCTGGGAAAATGGCTGACAAAGTGCTGGCTGCTAAGGCACTTGAGGTAGACTCTAACTCCGTGTCTGAGTCAAAAAGCCAGGTCAGTTCAAACTTGTCAACAAATGCGTCAGGTAAGAAAATTGATGGAAATGCTGATTGCAAAAATTGCAACAAAGAGTGCAAATTTTGTAACACAGTCACGTATCTCAACGGGAAGAAAGTTGATGATCTGACAGCAAAAGTCAAAAGCGTTGAGAATCAAATTCTTGATCGTGACAAAACAGTTAAAGCTTCAACTGAACGGATAAGAGAATTAATTAGCAAAATTGAAAATGATAAAATTGATCATGATAAAATTAAACATGAAAATGAAAAGTTAATTCTTGAAAACCGTCAGATTTCTGAAAAGTTTGAAAAACTAAAAAGCACAATGAAAGATAGTGATGATCGAAATGGTAAAACTTTTAAAGAAAATGAACATCTAAAAGTAGTGCTTAGAGTAAAAGAGGAATCAATCAACCAACAACTGGATGAAATCACTAAACTGAAACTTAAATTGCAAGAGGCTGAAATTGAAAATGAGCGAATCCAGTTGAAGCTTAACAGTTACAGCTCCGCAAGCTTTGTTTTGCAGCACATTATTCCCAAACCCATCGGGAAAGACAAAGCGGGCGAAGATGTGTATTGTGATGGAACTAGGGTGGGTTTTCATCAAGTTCCACCACCTGTTCTTGATAACTACACGAAAAAGCAATCTGGTTGGTTGAAATTGAGGAAGAAAGTGAAGTTAAACTTCCGGAGAACATTGATGTCACGTTTACATGTTCCAATGACGATAGTGTCCAAAATGATATTGTAAAAGGTGTTGTTGAAAATGTGCTAAAAATGGATAGTGACACTACTGAGGAAGAGGGGTGTTTCTTAGATAAGTACATTCAGAAACCAAAATCCAAACACAACTTAAGTGACGAACCGGGTCTTGTGATGTACAAGATGGCTGGATCTGATAAGTTATATTCGGATTCTGATTTTCCGATTGAGAATGTAAATGTGAACAAATTGACAAATGTTTTCAAGTTGGTCAAAGTTGAGTTGTCAGAAGTGAACAAGTTGAGTCAAACAAAGAGAAAAATGAGTTTTGAGAAAGATAAATCTTACTACAAGAAATCTGTTAATCCATCACGTTTTTATAATAACAATCGAAATAACTGGTCGGGTGGTTATCAGGGTGGTTGGAATTATCAGAAAAGACATGTTCCAAACAAGAGGTTTGCTGAAAAGAAAAAGTTTGTGAACAGTTCGAGTTCACTTGCTGATGAAGAGAAAGAGATTTTTTCAAAATCGAATGAAGAGTTCTTTGAGAAAAGAGCTTCACAGTATCAGTCTGAAGGCACAAGTCGAGTTGTTGATACTCGAACTTGTTTCAGATGTAATCAAGTTGGTCACATTGCACGAAAGTGTACCAATGTGAAGCCTAAGACTGAAACTGTGAAGATTCAAAAGAAGAATGTTCACAAGAAGGGTAAAGCATCAATCATTGTTGAGAAAAAGAATGTGAAAAATGACAACATCAAAGTAAAAAATGAACCCGTAAAGAAAATGGTAACTAAAAATGACAAATTTTACAAGCGGGTTGCATTATCTCAACAAGTTTGGAAACCAAAAACTGAGAAGAAGGTGAAATCTTCTGAGGATTCAATTCAAATTGATTATGATGCAAATTTTCCACCTCTTAAGGTTGAAAACTTCAAAATTCAAATTGCGAGAGTCAAGGTTACACCTAAGGCTGATGAGGCCTGGGTGGACTCAATGTTCGACTAAACAGTTTGAATTGCCGAAGCTTCCTTGATCGCGAAGCATGAATCGGCATCTTTATTGAAGTTGGTTAAGTAAAAGTTTGTTTTGTGCAGGATCTTCCAAAACTTGTATCCAGATGGATCATGGATAGTGGAGCATCTCGACATATGAAAGTGAAGACTACGTTGCTGTATGATGTGAGAAATATCAATGGTGGTTATGTGGGATTAGCTGGTCACGAAGGTGGTCGAATTATTGGTGAAGGAACGTTATCCAACGGGATTGTGACGTTTGAGAGAGTTAACTACATTACTGAGCTGGAGAACAATCTGCTGAGTATCTCGCAGATTTGTGACAATATGTATACTACTCACTTCACTGATAAAGAATGTTTGATCTTGAAACCAGGATTTGTTATCCCTGAAGAATGGATTATCATGCGGGCACCTAGAGTGAATGATTTATATGTGTTAGATATGAGTGTAGCAACTACATCAACAGGTCAAGCACATTGTTTTGTTTCTAGAGCAACTGAGAAAGAATCAAGATTGTGGCACCGGAATATGGGGCATATTCACCTAAGGAAGATGAATCACTTGGTGCACAATGATTTGGTTCTTGGAGTTCATGTCAAAGGTTTTCATCTGGAAGGGGAGTGCATTAGTTGTGTTAAAGGTAAGTAGAAGAAAAAGTCACACCCTACAAAGCAAGTCAATTCAGTTTCGAGACCTCTGGAAAGACTTCACATGGATTTGTTTGGTCCTGTGAATGTCAAAAGTATTACAGGAGATTACTACTGTTTGGTCGTTACTGATGATTATTCCAGATTTTCGTGGGTTTCTTTCTTGAAGACGGAAGACGAAACATTTGACAGTTTGATGGCATTATTCAGAAAAATTGAGAATCTGTACCAAAGGCGTATCAAAAGAATTCGAAGTGATAATGGTACTGAATTGAAGAACAGTAAGATGGAAGAATTTTGTGATGAAAGAGGTATATTCCATGAGTTTAGTGCTCCGTACACTCCGCAGCAGAATGGAGTCGCAGAACGCAAACACCGGACACTAATCGAGACAGCTAGAACTATGCTCGCAGATTCAAAGTTACCGATAAATTTTTGGGCTGAAGCTGTTTCTGCCGCATGCTATACGCTCAACAGGGTTCTCACTGTCAAGAAGTTCAACAAAACATGCTTTGAGCTAATCAATAACCGCAAACCGAATTTGAAGTATCTAGAACCGTTCGGGTCACCCTGTACTGTTATAGAGCCTCATGGAAAGTTTGGTCCGAAGAGCATTGAGGGAATATATGTTGGTTATGCAAATCTGATGCGACGTGTCTTCGTTCCAAGTGAGAAGCGGATAATTGAAGCTGTAAATGTTGAATGTCAAGGTTATACTATGCCGCTGCAGAATCCTGGTGATTCATGGCGTTATCATTATGACAAACTGTGGGATTCGTTTGACATGAGAGAAGAATCAGAGGAAGATGAAGATTTCTTTGATGAGTTGGATATTTTGCGTGAATACGAGTCCCAGTTAAGGTTTCCAGCTGAGTATTCAAGGCGACCACGGGAAACTTCAAATGATGATGAAGCAGGTCCGAGTAATGCTGGTGAACATGATGTTGTCCAACAGAATGAAGTTGCTCAGGATAATCAGTCGGAGCAGATTGATAATCAAGAAGCCTAAAAACATGCCAGTCTTTGATCATGATGATTCAGATTCTGAGGGGGAGCAAATTCAAATTTCAAGTCAAACAAACCAAGTTGGTGAACAAGATGCAGATCAGAATGTTACTAATCTGGAGGGCAATGTAGATGTTCCAAGCGAAGTGATGCCGCGAACTTTTTCATATCATCCAGAGGAGTTGATCATAGGAGAATTGCAGACAGGCGTTCGCACTCGAAATCAGATTGATAAAGGGCTTACATGTTTTTATACAAAAGTTGCTCCTTTGCAAACTGAATTCTCATTGAGTTGTTTTATATCGCAGGTTGAACCAAGAACTTATAAAGAGGCGCTTACTGAAGACTCTTGGGTTAATGCAATGCAGGAGGAACTGAGCCAATTCAAGAAATTAGGAGTATGGAATTTAGTTGATTTGCCGGATGGTCATAGGAAAATAAATACGAAATGGGTATTTAAGTGTAAGAGAGACGATAGAGGAGTTGTTGTTCGTAACAAGGCTCGACTTGTTGTTCAGGGCTTTAGTCAACAGGAGGGGATTGATTTTACAGAAGTCTATGCTCCTGTAGCACGATTAGAGGCGATCAGAATTTTCCTTGCATTTGCGTCTTGGAAGAACTTCAAAGTATATCAGTTAGATGTAAAATCGGCGTTTCTCTATGGGAAGGTTAAAGAGGAGGTTTATGTCGGACAACCACCGGGCTTTACCGATCCAATCCACAAAAACAAGGTCTACTTATTGGACAAAGCGCTGTATGGTTTACACCAGGCTCCGAGAGCTTGGTACGAGACGTTGTCTCAACACCTACTAGCCAACAAGTTCATTCGTGGAAAAATGGATGCCACTCTCTTCACTAAAGAGGTCGACGGTCATCTTCTGATAGTTCAAATTTATGTGGACGATATAATTTTTGGGTCGACAAATGAAAATCTTTGCAAAGATTTTGAATCAGTGATGAAGCAAAAGTTCGAAATGTCATCAATGGGGGAGATGAAATTCTTTCTGGGTTTACAAGTTGAACAACTACCTGAGGGAATTTTTATTCATCAAACGAAGTACGTTCATGATATTCTAGAGAAATTTGGGATGTCAAGTTCTACTCCAGCTGCTACCCCACTTGCAACAAATCATGGGATTCACCTAGATCTCACCAGAGACAGGGCTGATGAAACGTTTTACCGATCCATGATAGGTTCTTTGATGTACCTAACTGCTTCACGTCCTGATATCATGTACCCAACATGCCTCGTAGCAAGATATCAATCTAACCCAAGAGCTTCGCATATGATCATTGTGAAGAGGATATTACGCTATCTGAAAGGAACTCCTTCATTGGGGTTGTGGTATCCTAGAAAAGGCGACTTTACGCTCGAAGGGTATTCCGATTCGGATTTCGGATGCTGCAAAGTTAATTCAAAATCAAGAACTGCAGGATGCCAGTTCTTTGGTCCCAGATTGGTTACATGGCAGTGTAAGAAACAAACGTCTGTGGCGTTATCTACATGTGAAGCGGAGTACGTTTCTGCTAGCAGTTGCTGCTCTCAGATCTTGTGGATACAGCAACAGATGCGCGACTACGGTTTGCAGTTTCTTAACACACCTCTTTTTGTTGATAACGAGGCCGCAATTAATATAACAAAGAATTCGGTACATCACGCTAAAACTAAACACATAGAAATTCGTCATCACTTTATTCGTGATTGCTTTAAGAAAAAGTTGATACGAATTGAGAAAATCCACACTGACGAACAGAAAGCTGATTTACATACCAAAGATTTTGATAAAAATCGGTTTAAATATTTGTTAAAACTGAATGGTATGCAGCTTCTTTCAGTGTCGAATGGCATAATTGGCGTTGATGAGAGTACTGTTGCGGATGAAGACGAGAAACAATCTGCAATGGTTTGTCGATTTTTTACTTGTTTTGGTATTTAGGGGGAGTAGATAGATGTATATAGATATATTTTCAGAAAATACAAAAACAATAAAAAATGCAAAAATACAAAAACATGATAAAATATGAAAAAGCGCTTGTGTATATAGAGAAAATGATAGTACATCGGCTAGACTATTACAGTATGCTAAAGATTTGTAAAGTTTAATTGAGTTAAACAGTCTCACTGATGATGTGTCGATAGGTTTTCACACATTTAGTAGATTTATTCGGGATATAAACCTAAATTTCAAACTTGTGAAATTCGTGGGAAACACTACTTGGATATATAGGTAACCCCTGAAATCTCGTTTGAAAGGTCTCATAATCTGATATACTAGGTCTTTATACTCAATGATGTATGGGGTATTATTTCGGGACTTCTGCTGAACGGTAGTTCTGACCTAGTCCTTGGATAATACTTTTTGCAAATGCTTGAAACATAGCATAAACCCTCAGCATGCCGATGAAACAATAAAATTGATAGTCGCTGCTGTTGTAGCTAAAAGATCCTCTAAAGGGGACATACCGTAAAGTCGAAGCTGATATCTCTCTGCGTATACGGAAGTATCGACCTGAGATCCCTCAGCCCTCGCATACCTAATTTATGTACAGATATCATTGTAGTATACTCACCTGTAAGACTGATAATTGGGATTCTGGATACGGGAGTATATTCAAGAGGTGGGACACATGAATGAGCTAAGTTCATAAGACATCTAATTCGTATCCTGAGTAAATTGAAATTTGTGTGGGAATTTAAGATGGATCAGTATATCGACAATCGAGGTGAATTGTTTAAGTCTGAGTATGAAATGAAGCTTAACGGTACTTGTAATTTGTCTGAAAGCTGATATGATTCCCTGACACGCTCGCCAAAAATATGTTTGTAAATAGTTTACTTTGTTTACTTTCTGCAATTTAAATTTTCTGTATTTCATTTCTTATTTTAGAACACTTTATAAAATCCAAAAAGATTTTATTTCTGCTTTATTTTTGACAAACCAAAGTGGAGAGTTGATTGTTGGATTCTCAGATGTTTGAAGCAGATGCAGGAGATTCTGGACTGAAGAATGAGGAGAGCTTATCTTTGATGGAGTTTGATTTGTTGAAAAGTCAAAAACAAGTTCATTAACTTGATACTTGTTATTTTCAGAAAATGTGTAAATTGTTGTTTTTAAAATTCAGTTTGATTCGTCAAATGATCAACCAGGGTCATTAAATTGAACTTGGTAGATTAATCAAGTGATCAGGGTCATTAACTTGGACCTGAATACTTGAGTGGATTTCTAAAACTGATTGAGTTTGTGATTTATTGTTGAAAAGATAGTTTGTAATGTTTGATGTATGAGACACAGGTTTTGAACTTCATTATTCTCACGGAAGCTAAATGTCAAAGCTTGAACCAGATAAAGACCTCAGATTCTAGCATATTGAGAGGGGGAGTCTGTGAAAGGGGGAGTCTGGATCAACAGTCAAAGGGAAATCTGAAGATGGAGCAAGGAAGAGAGCATGGACCTGTGAAGATAGAATGCTTATGATGATAAGACAGAGATGGAGAAAAGACCAAGACTGAAGACTCGGAGCTGAAGACTTCGTCAACATCCAAGGGGGAGTCTGTTGATGCACAGAATGTCTGTTGACTACGTCTACGTCAAGTTTTAGGTCAAGTTTAGTCAACATAGAGTCTTGAAAGTCAAATTAGGGTTTAGAATTGTAGATTTCACTTGAATGTACATAGGTGTATAGGTGTTTTCGTTTATATGTACATATAGGTGATGGTTTCGCTTATTAGGTCTATTCAGGATTTCGCTTATGTGGTTAAAGGTGATTTCGCTTATGTGTCAATGACATAAGAGCGAAATCACATGGACTATATATAGTCGATTGGAGCGAACTTGATCATTTATGTATGTATGTCTGAGCGAGACCTGGTCATGCTTTCGGTAACAGAACTCTGTCAAAATTGATTCAAAAAGCAATAAAAGAGAAGGAATTGAATAGGAAAGCTGTTGTTACTTTGTGTGTACTGATTCTGCCTTTATACGGGAAGATGAACGTCCTTGACTGACTTTTCGGGGTCGCCAAACGGTCCAACAAAATATCGTGTTTTATAAATTTAAAACTTGGCTAAAAAAGTGTAAAAGGGCTTAAAATATACTTAAACTTATATACACACTTCACACGCATCAAGTTTTTGGCGTCGTTGCCGGGGACACAAGGATTTTAAGAAAGTTAGGAATCAACGGCCTAATCGTTTTTTTTAGTTTTCTAATTTTTTTAGATTTTTCTTAGTTTTTTTCAGTTTCTGCAGAGCTCAGCACTGGCCATGCCTGGTCGGACACGGGTCGTGCCCAGCGTTGTTACTGGCAGTTTTTATTTTCTGAGTTACAGAGAGCTGAGCACGAGGCCGTGTCGGTGCAACACGGGGCCGTGTCCAACTCCCCAGTAACAGGGATCCGGAAAACAATCACTGTATCTCCGACCACGGGCCGTGTTCACCTGAGCACGGGGCCGTGGTGAACCTTCTGACCAACGTTCTTTTCTGTTTTTATTGCAGGACTTGGAACCCAGGCGCCACATTTGAACTTCCTACATATTGTATGAACTCCAGTTCTCGTAGAGACATAAAAGAACCTTTAGAAGAACCCGAACGTTTTCTCAGAAAAAAGACTTAAAGCTAAAAATCAAGAGAAAGCTTTGGTGGACCCACTTCCAATGGCGGACCAACGTACCCTTATGGATTACCTACGATCCACTGTGGGTAATCTCGGTGCCGCTATCAATGCACCGAATGTCGAAGCCAATAACTTCGAACTTTGGCCACATTTGATACAAATGCTTCAAAACTCCGCAACCTTCCATGGGCTTGCGGACGAGGATCCCCATCTACATATTACTAATTGCTTAGAAATATGTGATACCTTTCGGATCAATGGAGCATCAAACGATGCCATCCGCCTTCGGATGTTTCCATTTTCACTAAAAGACCGATAAAAGGCTTGGCTTAACACCCTCCCAGTTGGCTCGGTAAACACCTGGGATGAACTAGCCCAAAAGTTTCTATATAAGTATTCCCCTCCTGCTAAAACGGCTAAACTAATGACTGAAATTAATACATATTCACAAGAGGATGGGGAATCATTGTATGAAACTTGGGAAAGGTTCAAGGAGCTACTAAGAAAGTGTCCTCATCACGGTCTTGCGGTATGGCAACTAGTATCCACTTTCTACAATGGGTTGTTGCCACACACAAGACAAACACTTGATTCTAGCTCCGGGGGACTTTTAAGTAATCGTCGCCCAAATGAAATATATAATCAAATTGAGGAAATTGCTCAAACCAATTTTCAATGGCACACTCCCCGAGGCAATAAATCTATTGCCCTGGGCGCCCATAAGGTTGATGAAATCACTTCTTTACAAGCCCAAATCGAGGCCCTTTCTTCAAAAATGAAAAAGTTAGAAATGGCAAAAACGGCCTCGGTTATGGCTTGTGAAGGATGTGGTGGGCCACATGAAAATTGGAGTTGTATGAAAGAATTAGATGATCAAACGGAAACGGTAAACTACATTGATAATAGACCTAGGCCGTCGGGTCCTCCAACGGGTACCTACAACCAAGGATGGCGTAACCACCCTAACCTTGGTTGGAGAGATCCCGACAATAGTAGTAACCAACAAAACCAACAAACTAACTTTCAACAACGACAACATTTTTCTCAACAACAAGGTGGACGAGAAAGGCTTGAAGATACTGTATCTCGCCTCATCTCCGACACCGAAAAGAAAAACTCGGATCGATTTCAGCAATTGGAATCGAATTTTTGAAATCAACAAGCTAGCATTCAAAACATTGAAAAACAATTAAATCAAATAGCTCAAAATTTTTCCGAGAGACCACAAGGCGCGTTACCAAGTAATACCGAGACCAACCCAAAGGCGCAAGTTCATCTCATAACATTGAGAAACCGTACCGTGGGTCCCGAAGAGGCTCCACTCCCACCAACTGAAAGAAGCCAATCTAGCCAAACCACAACTCCACCCGTGCCCCAACAAGAAAAGGCTTCTCCACCAGTTCAAGGGCCTACTACGACTCCTCCGGTTCCATACCCCGGTCGGTTAATTCGTCAAAAGACCGATGAGCAATTCGCAAAGTTCGAAAATTTACTAAAACAATTGCATGTTAATATTCCATTTATCGAAGTCCTAACTCAAATGCCTAAATATTCAAAATTTAGGAGAGACTTCCTCACTCATAAAAGGAAAATTGAATCATTTCAATTAGTTAACTTAGGCGAAGAATGCTCCGCCTTACTACTCAACAAACTCCCGCAAAAGAAGCTTGACCCTGGAAGCATCACAATTCCTTGCTCGATTGGGGAATCCCCCATTCGTAATGCACTAGCCGATCTCGGGGCAAGCATCAACCTCATGCCCTCATCGATGTTCAATCGACTCGGCTTAGGAAAAACAAGTCCTACAAAAATAAGCATACAACTCGCCGATAGATCCGTCAAATATCCACAAGTTGTCGCTGAAAATCTATTGGTCAAGGTCGGCGAATTTGTCTTTCCGGCCGACTTTGTCATACTAGATATGGAGGAAGATACCGAAGTACCACTCATCCTAGGGAGGCCATTCCTAGCTACGGCCCAAGCAGTGGTAGATATGAATGATGGGACACTAACATTGAGGGTTGGGGACGAGGAAGTAAAATTTGGAGTCGGAAAAAGAGTAGAAGACGAAGACCCGGTCAACTACATGAAGGTCATTGACTCAAGTTTGGATGATGCTCTCCGACGGTGTAGCATGGGATGCAAAATATCCCACTTGGGTAACATATGACCAGGCTTTGGGTCTAGCCAAGGACCCTTATAAACGTGGCGCACCACGGAAGCATTCCGCGGAACTATCCTTAGTTTAGTTTAGATTAATTTTTATGTTTTCTAGTTTAGTTTTAATTTTCAGGAATAAAACACACTCGGGATGGCAAAGGAAACAAGGGAAACTTGAACCAGCACCCCATGCAGGAAAACATGGCCATTCGACAAAATTTTCTTCGTTACAGCAAGTTCGGCACGGGTCGTGTCCGCCCAACACGGCCCCGTGCTGCACAATCTGCAGAAAATACCCAGTTCAGGTAAACTGGACACTAGTCGTGTTCATCCAACACGCCCCCGTGTCCAGGCTTCTGTTTCTCTTTTTCAATTTTGTTACTGGCGACTGAACACGGGGCCGTGCCCGGACACCACGGGGTCGTGTCCAGACGCCCAGTAACACAAATTTTTGCTTTTTCACACCCTTTTACACATTCAATCAACCTAAAAACTTATTTTTGGGACATATTGAGGACAATGTGTAATTTAAGTGTGGGGGGATGCTAAAACCTCGAATCTTGCAAGTCCTAAATACAAGCCTTACACAAAACTCTATTGGAACCGCTAATCGCCCCAAATTTTTTTCAAAAATTTTCATTTTTTTTACTTGTCTAGGTTTAACTTGGGAATTTCAAGTTCTAAAAAGGTTATATTTTTATAAATTTACAACCGATAGCGTCGTGATAAAAAGAACCAACATAAGAAAATTATGAAACGGCATGACAAGCTTAGTTAAAATTTGATTATATATACTTGATCACATAAAAACCCATTCCCACAAAAGTGAATTTTGAGCCTTTATTGAGCATACAAATATATATCTTTAAACTAAATGCTCATTTTTCGTTTCTTGTGTGAATAGCCGCTTGGTTCTTACGACTCTAGAACTTGCCACGACGATACATTCCCAGTCCTTACCAACTTAAACCCGAGTAAGTAAATGATGGAGGCATTAGGACTAACCCTTTTTATTTCTACACCATTATTTTTCTTTTTTTACCACCTACCCAAAATCCCCCTAGTTAGCCTCTTTAAACCTAAACCTTTTCATTTCATAACCCAAACCAAACACCCTTTCACCCACCAAACACCCTTTTTATTTTTAACCTTTTGTTTTAGTAACAAGCTCGGTTTTTCGTATGATTTTCCAAAAAAAAATATTGTTGATGATGAAGCAAAAGAGAAATAAACAAACAAGTTTATCAAAATTAACTTTGTTTGAATAAAAGCTTCATCAAAATAAAAGTTGCAAAAATCAAAAGTCTTACGAAAACCAACGCTTGTTACGCTTTTCGCCCTTTCACTAACCACTAACCCAACCACCTACCTTTAACCCAAGCCTAACCCTTCACCCCAAAAGTCCTCTTGATATTTACAAAGGTATATAGTTAAAAAGGAGGATTGATTGCTTGGCAAGCCTATGGTAGGAGTAAGTTCCATGCCGCTCTCGAGTGATTCACTAAAATACATTTTCGGCCGAGTGTTGAGTGATCTCCGTGAGGTATGTGAACTTGTATATAAATGGAATTTTAAAGAGGCATGTTATGCCCTAATAAGTAATTTATCTTATGAAAAGTTTTAAATAAATCATGACGAATAGGATTGTAAATAAATAAAAAAATAAAACTTAATAAAGAATCTTGGAAATCCCGACACTCTTTGACAAGCCCAAAAACCTTCTCTTCTACCCATTCCATTTGGGAGTGTAAAGCCACATTATAAAGAGTTTTGCTTGAGAACAATCAACGATTCAAGTGTGGGGGTATTTGATGTGTGAAAAATGCAACATATAAATTACATCATTGTGGCATAAAACTAACCCTTTTTTAGTACTAGTGTTGGAAAAAATGTGCTTTTGTCTTCCTTTTGTATTTTCAGGATTAAATGAGCTCAAATTAACAAAAGAAGCAAAAAGACAGCTAAATCTAACATAAATACAAGAAAAGGAACAAACGTGACATGCCCGACCCCACTATAGCATCTTCCGAAGCAAAACAAGAAAACAAAAGGCTGAACACGCCCCGTGCTCAGTGAACACGGGGCGTGCCCAAGTCCCAACAGAAAAGACAGATCTGTAGAAGCTTCTATCGCCCACCACGGGGCCTTGCTCAGCGGACACGGGGCCGTGGTCAAATATAAGATTCGCAGAATCCAGGAAAATCTTGATAGTACAGATATGCTTCTGCACACGGGGGCGTGCCCAGCGGACAAGGGGACGTGGTCAACTAATGCAGACAAACTGCAATTAATGAAGACAGAGAAGAGGATGGACACGAAGCCGTGCCCAATGGACACGGGGCCGTGCCCGAGCTTCTGTTCAGCCTATAAATAAGAGTGTTTGGCTCAAGTGCAAATCATCCCTTGGCACACCACCTCTCTCACACTTCACCCACCACCCACCACCACCATAACACCATCCTCCACCACCATCATCCATTGTCCATCATAGAGTGTGTGAGTCGTCTCGGGATCCAAGATTGATCGTAAGAGTTCTTGACAATCAAGGCCATGTTTGCCTAAGTCTCTTACATCACTTGGTGAAGACAAAATGTCTAGTGTAATACTTTTTATTTTTAATCTTTTCGCACTTTTTACTTGATTTTGTATTAATGACTTTAATAACTAGTTTCTTATGTTGAAGGTGATTTTTCCTTATCGTTTGTCTGTGGTGTCTTGGCATTATTTTACTGTCTATATAAAATAAAATATTTTCACCATTCATATCTCCACGGTCTATATGGAGGTATGTTGGCTACCTGGTCGGGGGTTAAGGGAACGGTTTGGTAAGAGTCTTGCCTTGTTCAGTGTATAGATCCTGCAAGGACTTGGGTCAAATTTAGTAGGACCTTCTTCAATACTTAACGGTATTAGATGGCGGGGGTCCAAACTCTTTGACCCCCTCATATGTAAGCTACTATTAATACTTTAACCCGGCTACTTAGGACTGTATCCCTGCTGACTCAGACTACTTAGCCGAGGGTAACGTCGCCTTCAAAAGAGGGGCCTACCATAATATGCATTAATAACTTAATTAATTATCTTTCAATAATCCGACCCTTTAGGATTGTATCCTTGCTGACTCAAACTACTGGGTTGAGGGTAACGTCACCTTCAAAAGAGGGGCCTACTACAATAACTAAGATAATCTCTTAAAAAGTGCAAAAGTGCGGAAATAATCAAAGGTTACACTATACACGAGTCGGAGCCAAGTGATTCATCTTGTCTATCTGTTTTTATTTTTATTTTATTTTCAGCATTTTAGTTAGTTTTTATTTTTTCTAGTTTAAAAACCTTTTCTCTAATTTTTGATTTGATTAGACGTTGAGGATAAACCGGTACTAAAAGCTCTTGTGTCCTTGGACGACCTCGGTATCTTTCCAACACTATACTACGCTCACGATGGGTGCACTTGCCCATATGTGTGTTTAGTGTTAGTAAATATCGTGTTTTATAAATTTAAAACTTGGCTAAAAAAGTGTAAAAGGGCTTAAAATATACTTAAACTTATATATACACTTTACACGCATCAATAAAAATTGATAAAATATCAAAACATATGAATCAAATGCAGTTGTAAAAAGATCCCTAAGTGGGACACACCTAAAGTCGAACCTTCACCTCTTTAACTGAATGGTAGTTCATACCTGAGCTCTCAAGGTCTCGCACTAACCCAGAGTACAGATATCAATATATTCTATTCACATGTAAGACTGAATTTAGGGAATCTTGATATGGGAGTATACTCTGAGGTGGGACACATGAATAAGTTCAAGTTCCAAAGACACTAATCTCGTATCTCGAATCAGATGAACTTTATGTGAAAATTTAAGTGGACCAGTATACTGACGATCTAAGTGAATCGTTTAAAACTTAAAGTATTTATAGCTCAATGATGCTAGTGATTTTTCATAAAATGATATGATCCCCTGACGCGAACTCAAACAAAAATATTGTTTGTAAATATTTCCTTACTGTTTTATGTTTCAGAAAAATACAAAAAGTTTTTGTTTCTACTTTATTTTCGACAACCGATGTCTGAGAGTTGAGTTTCAAAATCTAAGTATGCTGAACGTGTTTCTGAAAATAAACAAGTTCATTAATTTGAAACTTAAAGTTTAAATCAAAAGATCAAAAACAGTTTGTGAAATCTCCAAGGTCATTAATTTGGACTTGGATGATTATCTGTGAAGTTTTGGATGCTTAAAATGTCAAATTTATGAATTCATTTGATAGGTGGAGTGAAATCGAGTAATCCTGGATAAATACACTTTGTTACGTTTGTACAATAGAGCCAGGTTCTCGATCTAAAAGTATTTTAAAACCAGGTCATCATTCCTTAGAAAACCTAAAAAGTTTTCAATGTCACATATTTGAAATGCTCCAGCTTATCTTTAGAGCTAGGTTTTCAATCTTAAAATGTCAAATTTCTTATGAATGGATGAGATTTTGCAGATGATGAGCCAGATTACGATCCCGATAGCTGAGCTTAAGGGGGAGTCTGAAGACAAGCTTAAAGCAAGGGGAAGCCTGAGCAGAGCGAAAGGGGGAGCAGATAGAGAAAAGAGGGAGTCTGTGATTGCTGACAATATTAAAGAATTATGAAAGACTCAGATATAGACAACAACCTACGAGATTGACTGCAACAATATCCTGGGGGAGTCTGTGAATGCATATGTCTATCGCTTGCGTCAATCACGTATCGTCGCTGAGTCAGATGGTCAAGACTGGTGCGGAAAGAACAAAACATAAGTCTAATGTGTAGAAGTCCATCTGGACGGATGGACAAACGAATGGCCATTGCCCATTCGAAGTGTGTGTTGATCTCCATCCAAACGGATAGTGATGCCCATTCAGACGGATGGTTCATCCGCTAGGTCATGTTATCCAGATGGAGGAGCCCTATAAATAGGGGTGTTGTGTCTTGACATTTGTGGGAGTTGGGTATTATTGAGGTGAAGCTCTGCCTGTTTCATTTCATGTTATTGTAACTGTCATATTCAGTAATAGAAATCATATTAATTACGTCTTCGTGTCTGAACCATACACGTGATTGGATTCCGCTCAATTCACATGTTCATTCGCAGAAAACTATCAAGGAATCGATCAGATCCTAGATTCACAGAGGAAGAGAATGAAACACCCACAAAAGTCTCTAAAAACCCCATTTTTGAAAAACCAGTAATAAGTGAAGAAATAAAAGATAAAAATGAGGAAGAGTGGCTGAGTCAAGTCCCCTTCCTTCGGCTTTAATCGATCCAGGTAAAAAGAATTTCATTTCAAAAAGAGGTCCTCAAAAGGAGGAAATGTGGGAAGTGTTTAAACAAGTGAAAGTTAATCTCCCATTACTTGAAGCAATAAAACAAGTACCCGCTTACGCAAAGTTTTTAAAAGAATTATGTACTCAAAAGAGGCAACAAAAAGTTCCTAAACAGGTCAACTTAACTGAACGGGTAAGTGCGGTATTGAAAGGGGATCTTCCTCCTAAGCTCCAAGATCCGGGAACGCCCCTAATAAATATTCAAGTTGGGAATTTTCAAATGTCGAGGGCGTTATTAGATCTTGGAGCCGGAGTGAGTATTTTACCGGGGGGCTTATATGACCAATTCGATTTTGGTCCATTGAAGCGGGTTGAGACAATGGTTGTTTTAGCCGATTTGTCTCATAAGCTCCCCCGAGGGATTGTGCGGGATGCCATTGTAAAAGTTGATGAATTTTATTATCTAGTTGATTTTCTTGTCTTAGATTACTCATCAACGGATCCAATTCAACAACAAAATGTTATTTTGGGTCGGCCATTTTGGAACCCCGCTCATGCTGTGATTCATTGTCGATATGGTACGGTCGACATGACATTCGGTAATAGAAAGATGAGATTGAATGTTTTTACTAACATTTCTAACTCTTTTGGTGGTGATGAGATTTTTATGGCGGATATAATTGACGGATGTGACCCGCATGAGTATGAGGAAGATGTTTTGGAGACGTGTGTTTGTGATTTTTCTGAACAGGTACACGCTTGTGCTTTGAGAATGGAAGAGAAAGAACAAGAGGCTCTAGTGGTCAAAGAAGGGCGACCACCATGGACCCACCAAATTGAAAGTTTGTCGGTGGAGATCAATTCGGATACAAAGCCATCTAAAGTATGCGTTTTTGGGGGATAATGACACTTTACCGGTGATCATTGCCTCTAATTTGGTTGCTGCTCAAGAGGATGGATTATTGAGGGTGTTGAAGGCTCACAAAGCGGCTATAGAATGGCCGATAGCTTACTTGAAAGGTATTAGTCAATCCATAGTCATGCACAAGATTATCACTACTGAGGATGCAAAGCCAACCCGAGAGACAACAAAGGAGGTTGAATCCCAATTTGAGGGAAGTTGCTAAAAAAGAGGTAATAAAGTGGTTGGATGCAGAGATCATCTATCCCATCTCGGACAGTGCATGGGTGAGTCTGACACAGGTAGTGCCGAAAAAGGTCGGCATTCAGGTAATAAAAGACGAACAAGGTGAACAAATTTCCACCCGACCGGTCACCGGGCGGCGAGTATGCATAGATTACCATAAATTGAACGCCGCTACCTCTGAAGACCATTTCCCATTACCCTTCATTGACCAAATTATTGAAAAACTTTAGGGTAAAAAATACTATTGTTTTTTGGATGGGTATTCTGGATATAATCAAATTGCAATTCACCCGGATGACCAACACAAAACCACCTTTACATGTCCATATGGCACTTTTTCTTTTCGGTGAATGACATTTGGATTATGTATTGCCCTGGCCACTTTCCAACGATGTATGATGTGCATTTTTTTCAAACATGGTCGGGGAATCACTCGAAGTATTCATGGATGATTTTTCTTTTTGGCCCAAATTTTGAGTCTTATCTCGATGAGTTAGAAAAGGTTTTAAAACGATGTGTCGAGAAAATTTGGTGCTAAGTTAGGAAAAAGGTCACTTCATGGTACAAGAGGGTATTGTGTTGGGTCATGTAATTTCTGACCGGGGGATGGAGGTAGACAAGGCGAAAATTCGGGTTATTTCACCTTTGCCTCCACCGAAGAATGTTAAGGGGGTAAGATTATTTTGGGACACGCGGGATTTTACCGACGATTTATTAAGGGTTTTAGTGTCATTAGCAAACCTCTATGTAATTTGTTATTGAAAGATGTCCATTTTGATTTTACTAACGAATGTTTGCAAGCGTTCAATGTTTTGAAGGAAGAGTTGGTGAAAGCTCCCATCTTGCAACCACCGGATTGGTCAAACCCATTCGAGATCATGTGTGATGCTAGCGATACGACTATTAGAGCGGTTTTGGGTCAAAGAGTTGATAAAAAACTGGTGGTGATTTACTATGCAAGCAAGACGTTGTCCGAGGCGCAACTGAATTACACAATAACTGAAAAGGAGTTGGTTGTAGTGGTGTATGCCTTAGACAAGTTCCGGTTTTACATTTGGGGGAGCAAAGTGATTATGTATTCGGACCATAGTGCTGTTTGATATTTGATAGAGAAGAAGGATGCAAAGCCCCATTTGATTCGTTGGGTGCTTTTGCTACAAGAGTTTGATTTGGAAATTCGGGACAAAAAGGGATGTGAAATTGTAGTGGCGGATCACTTATCCCGAATTTCATTGGAAGGAATTGATGATGCAAGTGAGATTAATAACGGTTTCCCGATGAACAACTTTTGGTCGTTTCGATCGCACCGTGGTATGCTGACTATGTTAATTACTTAGCCATGGGTGCAATTCCGAGCCATTAGACCAAGAAGAGAAAGCAACAATTTATGGTCCAAGTCAAGCAATACATATGGGATGAGCCGGATCTTTTCAAAATTAGGCTCAATCAAGTGATTCGGAGGTGCATTCCCGAGACTGAAGTGTTAGAGATATTGACCCATGCTCACGCATCCGCTTGTTGGGGTCATTTTAGTGGCCACAAGACGGGTTATCGAGTGCTTACATGTGGGTTTTATTGGCCTACAATTTTCAAAGATGTGTGTGAGTTTGCCCAGAATTGTCTAAATTTCCAAAGAGTGGGAAGTATTTCAAAAAGGGATGAAATGCCCTTACAACCCATTTTGGTAGTTGAAGTCTTTGATGTATGCGGCATAGTTTTTATGGGTCCTTTCCCAAACCCGAACAAGTTCTTGTATATCTTGGTTGCGGTGGATTACGTGTCGAAGTTGATTGAGGCCATAGCTACAAGGACCAATGATCACTCGATGGTATATAAGTTTGTACAATCCAATATTTTTGCTCATCTTGGGATTCCGAGGGTTATTATTAGTGATGGTGGTTCACATTTTAAAATTTTTAACTTTGGGAAGTTGTTGAAGCGTTACGATGTGAAGCACTGAATCGCAACTCCATACCACCCGCAAACTAGTGAACAAGTTGAAGTGTTCAATCGACAAATAAAAGAGATTATGATGAAAACGGTGCAGGTAGATAGGAAGGATTGGTCAAGCAAGTTAGACGACGCATTATGGGCATACCGAACTGCCTATAATACTCCAATTGGAACAACCCCTTATCCGTTGGTATATGGGAAGGGGTGTCATTTACCGATGGAGTTAGCTCACCGAGCATTATGGGCAATCAAGACGGTTAATGCGGATTATAACGAAGCGGGAAAGATACGGAAGCTTTGATGTGTGTAAAATGCAACATATAAATTACATCAAATAAGGCATAAAACTAACCCTTTTTAGTACTAATGTTGGAAAATGTGTGCTTTTGTCTTCATTTTGTATTTTCATATTAAATGAGCTCAAATGAACAAAAGAAGCAAAAAGACAGCTAAATCCAATATAAATACAAGAAAAGGAATAAACGTGGCATGCCCGACCCTTCGACAGTATCTTCCTAAACAAAAACAAGAGAACAGAAGGCTGAACACGCCCCGTGCTCAATGAGCATGGGGGCGTGCACAAGTGTCTGCAGAAAAGACAAAGTTGTAGAAGCTTCTATCACCCAACACGGGGGCGTGTCCAGCGGACACATGGCCATGGTCAACGCTAAGATTCGCAGAATCTAAGCAAATCTTGATAGTACAGATACGCTTCTGCACATGGGGTTGTGCCCAGCGGACACGGGGCCGTGGTCAATGCTAACATTCGTAGAATCTAAGCAAATCTTGATAGTACAGATACACTTCTGCACACGGGGCCGTCCCCAGCGGACACGAGGGCGTGGTCAACTAATGCAGACAAACTGCAATTAATGAAGAAAGAGATGATGAGTGGACACGAGGCCGTGCCCAATGGACAGGGGGCCGTGTCCGGGCTTCTGTGCAGGCTATAAATACGGGTGCTTGGCTCACTTGCAAATCATCCCTTGGCAAACCACCTCTCTCACACTTCACCCACCCACCACCACCATCACAACCCACATCCACCACCATTATCCATCATCCATCATAGAGTGTTTGTAGTAGTCTCGGGATCCAAGATTGATAGTAAGAGTTCTTGACAATCAAAGGCCATGTTTTCCTAAGTCTCTTACATCACTTGGTGAAGACAAGCACTTAGTGTAATACTTTTTTACTTTTAATCTTTTCGCACTTTTTATTTGGTTATGTATTAATAACTTTAATAACTAGGTTGTTATGTTGAAGGTGAATCTTCCTTATCATTTGCCCGTGGTGTCTTGGCGTTATTTTACTGTCTATATAAAATAAAAGATTTACACCATTCATATCTCCACGGTCTATATGGAGATATGTTGGCTACCTGGTCGGGGGTTAAGGGAATGGTTTGGTAAGAGTCTTGCCTTGTTCAGTGTATAGATCCTGCAAGGACCTCGGTCAAGCTTAGTAGGACCTCCTTCAATACCCACTGGTATTGGATGGCGGGGGGTTCGAATTTCTTGATCCCCTCATATATAAACTACTATTAAAACATTAACCCGGCTACTTAGGATTGTATCCCTGCTGACTCAAACTACTTAGCCAAGGGTAATGTCACCTTCAAAAGAGGGGCCTACCACATTACGCATTAATAACTTAATTAATTATCTTTCAATAATCCAACCCTTTAGGATTGTATCCTTGCTGACTCAAACTACTGGGTTGAGGATAACGTCACCTTCAAAAGAGGGGCCTACTACTATAACTAAGATAATCTCTTAAAAAGTGCAAAAGTGCGAAAATAATCAAAGGTTACACTAAAGGCGAGTCGGATCCAAGTGATTCATCTTGTCTATCTGTTTTTATTTTATTTTTATTTTCAGCATTTTTAGTTTTTATTTTCTAGTTTAAAAACCTTTTTCTAAACTTTTGATTTGATTAGATGTTGAGGATAAACCGGTACTAAAAGCTCTTGTGCCCTTGGACGACCTCGGTATCTTACCAACGCTATAATACGCTCACGATGGGTGCACTTGCCCATATGTGTGTTTGGTGTTAGTAAAATATCGTGTTTTATAAATTTAAAACTTGACTAAAGTGTAAAAAGGGCTAAAAATATACATAAAAATATATTACACCGCACGCACATCAAGTTTTTGGCGCCGTTGTCGGGGACACAAGGATTTTAAGAAAGTGAGGAATCAACGGCCTAATCGTTTTTTTCTTATTTTTCTGTTTTTTTAGGATTTTTCGTAAATTTTCAACTTCTGCAGAGCTCAGCACGGGCCGTGCCTGGTCGGACACGGCCCATGCCGAACATTGTTACTGGCAGTTTTTATTTTCCGAGTTACAGAGAGTTGAGCACGGGGCCGTGTCGGTGCAACACGGGGCCGTGTCGAACTCCCCAGTAACAGGGATCCAGAAAACAATCACCGTATCTCCGACCATGGGTCGTGTTCATCTGAGCACGGGGCCGTGGTGAAACTTCTGACCAACATTCTTTTTTGTTTTTATTGCAGGACTTGGAACCCATGCACCACATCTAAACTTTCTACGCAATGTATGAGCTCCAGATCTAGTAGAGACATAAGAGAACCTCTAGACGAACCCGAACGCTTTCTAAGAAAAAGACTTAAAGCGAAAAACCAAGAGAAAGCTTCGGGGGACCCACTTCCAATGGCGGATCAATGTACCCTCATGGATTACCTACGACCCACCGTAGGTAATCTCGACGCCGCTATCAATGCACTGAATGTCGAGGCCAACAACTTCGAACTTCGGCCGCATTTGATACAAATGCTCCAAAAATCCGCAACCTTCCATGGGCTTGCGGACGAAGATCCCCATTTACATATTACCAACTTCTTGGAAATATGTGATACTTTTCGGATCAATGGAGCATCAAATGACGCCACCAGCCTACGCATGTTTCCATTCTCACTAAAAGACTGAGCTAACGCTTGGCTTAACACCCTCCCAGTTGGCTCGGTAAACACCTGGGATGAACTAGCCCAAAAGTTTTTATATAAGTATTTCCCTCCTGCTAAAACTGCTAAATTAATGACTGAAATTAACACATATTCACAAGAGGACAGGGAATCCTTATATGAAACTTGGGAAAGGTTCAAGGAGCTACTAAGAAAGTGTCCTCATCATGGTCTTGCGGTGTGGCAACAAGTATCCACTTTCTATAATGGGTTGTTGCCACACACAAGACAAACACTTGACTCTAGCTCCGGGGGACTTTTAGGTAATCGTCGCCCACATGAAATTTATAATCAAATTGAGGAAATTGCTCAAACTAATTTTCAGTGGCACACTCCCCGAGGCACAAAATGTATTGCCCCGGGCGCCCATAAGGTTGACGAAAGCACCTCTTTGCAAGCCCAAATCGAGCCCCTCTCTTCAAAAATAAAAAAGTTAGAAATGGCAAAAACGGTCTCGGTTATGGCTTGTGAAGGGTGTGGTGGGCCACATGAAAATTGGAGTTGTATGAAAGAAATGGATAATCAAACAGAAACGGTAAACTACATTGATAATAGACCTAGGCTGTCGGGTCCTCCAACGGGTACCTACAACCAAGGATGGCGTAACCACCCTAACCTTGGTTGGAGAGAGCCCGGCAATAGTAGTAACCAACAAAATCTAAACCAACGAACAAACTTTCAACAACCAAGAAACGAGTCACAAATTTTCTCTCAACAACAACAAGGGGGACGAGAGAGGATTGAAGATACTGTATCTCGCCTCATCTCCGACACCGAAAAGAAAAACTCGGATCGATTTCAACAACTAGAATCGAACTTTAGAAATCAACAAGCTAGCATTCAAAACATTGAAAAACAAATAAATCAACTAGCTCAAAATTTCTCCGAGAGACCATAAGGCTCGTTACCAAGCAATACCGAAACCAACCCAAAGGTGCAAGTGCGTCTCATCACATTGAGAAACCGTATCGTAGGTCCTGAGGAAGCTCCGCTACCTCCCACTGAAAAGAGCCGATCTAGCCAAACCGCAACTCTGTCGACACCCCAACAAGAGACGGCTCCTCTACCAAATCAAGAGCCCACCAAGAATCCTCCGGTGCCATACCCCGGTCGGTTGCTTCGCCAAAAGACCGATGAGCAATTCACAAAATTCGTAAATTTACTAAAACAATTGTATGTTAATATTCCATTTGTCAAAGTCCTAACTCAAATGCCTAAATAATCAAAGTTTATGAGGGACTTCCTCACTCACAAAAGGAAAATTGAGTCATTGCAATTAGTTAATTTAGGTGAAGAATGCTCTGCCTTGCTACTCAACAAACTTCCGCAAAAGAAGATCGATCCCGGAAGCTTCACAATCCCTTGTTCAATTGGGGAATCTCCCATTCGCAACGCACTAGGCGACCTCGGGGCTAGCATCAACCTCATGCCCACATCAATGTTTGACCGACTCGGTCTAGGTAAAAAAAGCCCTACAAAAATGAGCATACAACTCGCCGATAGGTCCGTAAAATACCCACAAGGTGTCGCTGAAAATCTATTGGTTAAAGTCGGGGAATTTGTCTTCCCAGCCGACTTTGTCATACTAGATATGGTGGAAGATACCGAAGTACCACTCATCTTAGGGAGGCCATTCCTAGCTACGGCCCACGCAGTGGTAGACATGAATGGTGAAACACTAACATTGAGGGTTGGGGACAAGGAAATGAAGTTCGGAGTTGGTAAGAGAATAGAAGACGATGACCCGGTCAATTACATGAAAGTCATAGACTCAAGTTTGGATGATGCTCTCCGACGGTGCAACATGGGATGCAAAACATCCCAATTGGGTAACATATGACTGGCTTTGGGTCTAGCCAAGGACCCTTATAAACGTGGCGCACCACGGAGGCATTCCGTGGAACTATCCTTAGTTTAGTCTAGATTAATTTTTATGCTTTCTAGTTAGTTTTAATTTTCAGGAATAAAACACACTCGGGATGGTGAAGGATACAAAGGGAAGCTTAAACCAACACCCCATGCACAAAAATAGAGCCGCCCGATAATTTTTCTTCATTACAGCAAGTTCAGCACGGGGGCGTGCCCAGCCAACACGCCCCGTGCTCATGATCTGCAGGAAAAATGCCCAGTTCTGTTACTTTCTAATGATTTTTGTTACTGGCAACCTGAACACGGGGTCGTGCCCGGACACCACGGGATCGTGTCCAGATGCCCAGTAACATAAAAATTTGTTTTTAACACACCTTTTACACATTCAATCAACCTAAAAACTTATTTTTGGGACACATTGAGGACAATGTGTAATTTAAGTGTGGGGGGGATGCTAAAACCTTGAATTTTGCAAGTCCTAATTACAAGCCTTACACAAAACTCTATTGTAACCGCTCATTTTTTTACTTGTCTTGGTTTAATTTGGGAATTACAAGTTCTAAAAAGGTTATATTTTTACAAATTTACAACCGATAGCGTCGTGATAAAAAGAACCAACATAAGAAAATTATGAAACGGCATGATAAATCTAGTTAAAATTTGATTATATATACTTGATCACATAAAAACCCATTCCCACAAAAAGTGAGTTTTGAGCCTTTATTGAGCATACAAATACACATCTTTAAACTAAATGCTCATTTTTCGTTTCTTGTGTGAATAGCCGCTTGGTTTCTTACGACTCTAGAACTTGCCATGACAATACATTCCCGGTCCTTACCAACTTAAACCCAAGTAAGTAAATAATGGAGGCATTAGGACTAACCCTTTTTCTTTTAACACCATTATTTTTCTTTTTTTTTTACCACCTACCCAAAATCCCTCTAGTTAACCTCTTTGAGCCTAAACTTTTTTCATTTCTAAACCCACAAAACAAACACCCTTTTACCCACCAAAACCCTTTTTCATTTTAAACCATTTATTTTAGTAAAAAGCTCGGTTTTTCATGTGACTTTCCTTATAAAAAAAAATAAAAATTTGATGATGAAGCCAAAAAAATAAACAAAAAAGTTCATCAAAAAGTACTTTGTTTGAATAACTGCTTCATTAGAATAAAAAGTCATAAAAATAAAGTCTTACGAAAACCGACGCTTTTTACGTTTTTCGCCCTTTTCTACTAACCACTAACCCAAAACCACCTACCTTTAACCCAAGCCTAACCCTTCCCCAAAAGTCCTCTTGATATTTACAAAGGTATATAGTTAAAAAGGAGGAGGATTAATTGCTCGGCAAGCATATGGTAGAAGTAAGTTCCATGCCGGTCCCGAGTGTTTCGCAAAAATACATCTTCGGCCGAGTGTTGAGTGATCTCCTGTGAGGTATGTGAAATTGTATATAAATGGAATTTTAAAGAGGCATGTTATGCCCAAATAAGTAGTTTCTCTTATGTAAAGTTCTAAATAAATCATGACGAATAGGATTGTAAATAACATAAAAATAAAACCTAATAAAAATCGTGGATTCCCGACACTCAAGACAAGTGTGACACCTGTGCTTGTAATCATTGTAAACAGTTCAGTTATCAATAAAACAATGTTATTTGACCCCAATGTTTGTTTAATTATGTTTGACATTTTGCACGTTTTGATTTTCGTTCAAATTCAAATTCTATATCGTTTTCTGGAGAGTTATACGCAAACCGATGCGTAATCGTAATCAGTTTAATGCAACAAACACTCCAGAACATCAAATTATGCTTAACATACCTTAAATAACCTTTACATAACTTAGAAATAAGTTTTGAAGGCTTTGGTATGACAAAATCAAGTTTATTCGCTTACAGGGACTAATTTCGACAAACTGCGAAAGTATGCCGATTCGTACTGTAAAGGACATTCCGGAACATGATCATAAGTTAAACATACCATAAATATCCTTTACATAGCTTAGAAATAGGCTTTGATGGGCTCGGTGTGCTAAAATAAACTTTTTGGTCATTCGGGGACTAAAAGCGTCAAAAAGTGCATAAGTTTGCATTTTTGCGCATATCTTACGTTCTGAATACATCCGGACATCCAAAAATTTATGTAAACATTAAAATATTTTATTTTATTTTAGTGATTGGCATGAGAAAATTTCATTCGTCGCGTAATTTGGATCGTTTTTCGCGTTCATTCGTGTTTCGTCGTAATTAACAGAATAACGTGATCATACGACCAAACGAACCGACATCCGTCATATTTTTGAGAATGTTTCATGTCCCCTATGCTTAGGAATCATTGTAGAGCCTTGAAATTGGCTTAACGGGCCTTAAATGGGTCAAAACGAGGCTTATATGCATGCAGGGACCAAAACTGCAAATTCTTAAACTTGTTGCTGTTCTGCACTTTTAGGCGGGGCGTGTAGGCCTCCCCTGACTTTTACGCGGGGCGCGTACTACTATCAGACCTGCAAAAACAAGCTGTTTGAAACAGCTGCTGGGTTTCTATGGCTTGCAACTGGTTTTTATCATATTCTATGGGCTCTTTTAGGGGCTCCCATGGTTTTAGAAATCACGGGGCACACTTGGACGGCCTAGATCGAAGCACGTTTTTCAAGAAACGATCCTAACGGTCTTGGTTTTCTTAATACCCCCACCTTTTCATTTCAACTCACACATTGATCTGATTTGGTTCTCTAAGTTGAAGTTATATACTTCATACCTGAGAATAATCGGATCAAGACTCCATTGCTTGGACCTTTTGTAAGTCCTCTTTCGTTCTTTTATGCGTTTTTAGCATGAAAGTCAAACCGTGTTTGACTTTCAGCTTTGACCAGTTAATGGTCAACACGAAGTTCGTTTGAACTTCGCAACGTGAGCGTAATCACGATGGTCATAGTCCTTTGTGACTATACATGCTGATTACCACGTTGATTAGGTGTAGTGACGAGTCGTAGTTTCGGTTAAATACGCTTTAGCGTGTATTTTGCAACCAAACTACTCTTGGGTATCAAAACCCTTTGTTTTGATACCAAACTTGTTTTCAAACCTCGTTAAACATGTTTTAACATGTTTAACTCGTCAC